>PGFX01003985.1:0-10642 GCA_003612995.1 Prototheca bovis | reverse complement strand
CCCCCCCGCCCGGTCGAAGCGGTCCTGCGCGACCTGCCCTTCTCCTCTTCCCCAGCTCTGTTCCTCCCTCGGTCCACGACCGCAGATCGCACCCTCGTCTCACGCACGTCTCAAATTGCTCGACGTCCGTGCACGGGCGTGCCGAGGCCACTTCTGTCGGGTTCGGCCGAGATCTCGGGGAGGGGACTCACAGGTGTGCCCATCCGGCCGCCATCCCCTCGCGCTCGCCCCCGCCGGGGCCGTTCCAGTCGCGCGCGCGAGCTCACGCGAGACGCTTCCGAGCGCCAAAAGGGCGCGCACGCCGCGAGCGGTCGCCCGCCGAGCTCACGGCGAGGCGTCGGGGACGCGCCCTCGGACGACCCGGGCGGACAGACGGCGGGCGAGGGGCACGGAAGGGCAGGCGTTCGACGGGACCCCACTGGCGCGGCCCCGTCCGGGTCGGCGTCGCGCGTGGCCTCGAGGACCCCACTGCGGGTCGGATTGCAGCGCCCCCTGGCGTTGAAATGCGCTGAGAACAAGTTCGCACGACCCTCTGCTGCCCGTCGATAGCCGAAAAGGCCCCCGCGCCGACGTCCCGCGAGCGGCCTCATCTCGAGATCCATCCCCCGCCCATCCCCTGCGCCCCCTCCCGCTGCCCTCGGCCGCCGCGGCGCGCCCGTGACGCGCCCGTCGACTTTTGCGGGCGATCGCGCCGCCAGCGCGCCGCCCAAGACCGTCATGGACGACGGAACGTCGCCTCGACCCGATCTGGGCTCGGGCACGGCCGAGCCCCCGCGCGTCGGGGCGGCCGCCACCGCGCCCGTTGGGACGCCTGCCGCGGCCTCCGAAACCCCGCCCGAACGCGCCGCTCCGCCCCGCCCGGCGGCCGGCGCGGGGGGCGCAGCTGCCCCTCACGCGGCCTCTGGAGCTCTCGCGCGCCCGGACGGAGCGTCGCCGACGTCGGAAGAGGTCCTCGTCGACTCGCGGCAGCGCGCGGCCTCGCCGTGGCCGCGCGCCGCGGCCCCCTCCCGGGGTCCGGGGACGGCGTCCGGGTCGGCGGCGGGCACCCCGGCTCCGCCCGCCGCGTTGGCCGCGCCGGGCGCGCAAGGGCGCGCGATCGGCGCGGGCCACGGCGGACGGTACGGCGCCGCGGGGAGGGAGCGGACGCAGCACTCGCCGGCGCCCGGCGGCGGTCCGCGGACCACCCCGAGCCGCACGGCTCGCAGCCCGGCGCCGACCCAGACGTCTCGCGGCGGCGCCCTCCTGCCCCAGGCCGCCAAGACCGCGCTGGGCACCGCGGGGCTCAGGCCCGGCACGGGGACGCCCGGGGCCGTGGGGCGGGGCGGCGGGAAGACGCGCTGGCGGGCGCCTTCGCCCTCGGCGGCGGTCGCGGCCGCGGCCGACGAGGTGGCCGCCTCCGAGGCGGCGCTCCGCGCGCAGGCGCAAAAGGCGCTCGAGGAGCAGCCGGCGATCTGGGCGTCCGAGCGCACGCTCGAGCAGGGCGAGGCCGCGCTCCGGGACCTGATCGGGCGCCTCGCGCGGGAGATGCCGCGCGCCGAGGCGGCCAAGAAAGCCTCGGAGGCCCGCGCCGTCTCGGAGCGCGCGCTCGCGGGACAGGCCGGCGCGCGCGCCCAGGCCTCGCGCGAGGCGCTCGCGGGGCTCGGCGACCGCAAGCGCGCACTCGAGGGCAAGCTGCGGCAGCTCGGCGGCGACCGCGCCATCCTGCTGCGCGCGCTGCAGCGTCTGCTGCGCGAGCCACGGGGCGGCGGAACCGGCGGCACGCGCGGCATCGACGGCCTCGACGACGAGGAGGCGCTGCACGTCCTGGAGCGGTTCGGGGGCGGCGACGGAGCCGACGACGCCTCGAGCTCGAGCGTGACGGGCTCGCGGGGCGCCGGGTCGGTCGCCTCGACGCAGCACCGCCGCCACCACCGCCACGGCCATCACCAAGTCCGTGGCCGGTCGGAACGACGCCGCGTGGGAGGGAGCGAGGCCGACGCCGCGAGCGTCGCGTCGACCCGCGCGACGTACCCGACGGGAGCGGCGCGTCCGCTCCACCAAACGCACCAATCGCCCGGCGCGCCCCACGCGCCTCACGCCCCGCCGCTGCCGCCCCCGTCCCGGGAGCTCGCGCAGCTACTCGCGCGGCACGCGCGCGCGGCCGAGCTTGTTCCGCAGCTGCACTCGCTGACCGCCTCTTTTCTCAAGCGCGCGGCGTGCGCGGCGCGCGCAGCGAGCGCGGCCGAGAGCGCGAGGAGGGAGCACGAGGACGTCGCGGCGGGCCTCCGGGCACAGGCCGCGCAGGAGAGCGCCAGGCGCGCGAGAGCTGCCGCGCGGCAGTCTGCGTCCGGTCGGCGAAACAGGCGAAAGAAGGGAACGGGGGGCTTCGAGAGGGCTGGGAGCGGAGCGGGGGCGGTCGCGAGGGTGGGGCCAAAGGCGGGGCCGGCGCCTCCAGCCCCCGCGACCGGCGAGCCTTCGCATTCGGCCGCCGCGCGCGCCGCTTCCTCGGGCGGCGTCAGCGATCGCGGCTCGTCAGCAGACGTGCCGGAAGCGCTGCACGACGCCGGCGCGGATCCCGCTTCGGGCCCGTCGGCGCCGGAGCCGCCCTTTCCGTCGGACGTCGCGGAGGCCGTCGTAGAGGCGCTGCAGGCGCTCTGGCCGCGCGTCTGCGCCGCCTCGTCGCTGGTGCGCGACGCCAAGGCCGCCGACCCCGTCGCCTGCGCGCGCGCCGCGGGGCAGATCGCCGCCGCGGCCCGCAGCGCCGCCGAGCTGCTCGGGGCCGGGAGGGCCACGCCCTCGGGGGGGCTCTCGGTGCTCGGCGCCAGGGCCTGGCTCGTGCGTGGGAACTCTGCCTAAACTGCGCGTATCGCGCGCGATACGCGCGCGATACGCGCACGCTTGCGCGGCGCGAATGCGCGCTCTCGCGAGCGACATGCACACGCTTGCACGGGTTTCTGCTCGCTTCCATTTGATGGCACGCTTTGCCGCTGCCCAAAGCGCCCTGTAAAATGCAGCGCGCACGTTCCCGTCCCGCGGCCGAAAACCGGGCTCGTCCCCCTGCTCGGATCCGTCGCAACCCCCGTTGTGGCGAGTTGTACACGGGCGCTCCAGGGCACCGGCCAGGCAAGAGAATGGACGCGCGTTCGCCGTCCGTGGTGGCGCGCGGCGGAAGAGGTGGGCAGGAGGTCGAGCGCTGCCGAGCAGAATGCTCGACCGACGCGCGGGATTTCGACTCGAGGGGCGGGAAAGAGATAAAAAAAAATGCATGTGCAGCGGACGCAAAAACCAGGCCGAAACGGAGGGGGGAGGGGAGCAAAGGCGGTGGGGTGGGAGGTTCGAGGTCCGAGGGGAGTGGGGACGCAGTTGCGATGAGACCGCGGGTCTGAGGAGGCGAACGAGGAGGCAGAGGCAGCCGAGCGCGGGAGGCTCGAGTCGCGCCCAGACCAGCACAGCCGAGTGCGAGAGGCTCGAGTCGCGCCCAGACCAGCACAGCCGAGCGCGGGAGGCTCGAGTCGCGCCCAGACCAGCACAGCTGCGTGCGAGAGGCTCGAGGGTGGACGCGATTGGAGTGCACCCCCATGTGCTGTTCCCGCAACGCCCCGCTCCCTCATCGCTCCTGGTCGAGGTGCTCTCTGGCAACCTTGACGCAGACCTTGAGGTCGACGAGCATGCACTTGAGCGCGCGCGTCCACGTCTTGTCCTTGGCCAGGCCATACCTAATCGAATACGATCCCACGCGGTCGCCCTCGATCGGCCACGGCAGAGCAAAGTGCACCGGCGCCGCCGACGCCTGCGGCTGCGCGGACGACGCGCCCGGCTGACCTGCAGACGGAGCGCGCTGGCCCTCAGCGGCCCCTCCCAGCAGATGGCGCTGGCCGAGGCCAGCGGGCCCGGCGTCCGCCTTGCCGGTGAGGCCTTCGCGCTGCGGCCGCGCGGGATCCTGGTAGCCGCGCGGCGCCTGGCGCGCATCGTCGCACGAGCCCGACGCCGGGCCCCGCGGGCCCTCGCGCGACACATCGGCGCCGTCCCGGCCGGCGCCCTCGCCGGGGCGGCCCCTGTCGGCGCCGGCCTTTGCCTCCTTGCGCCTGCCGCGCTCGTGGTCGATCCAGGAGGCAAAATGCGCAAGCGAGGACAAGAATGCGACCTGCGCGCGGTCGTAGCCGGGGCAGAAGAGCTTTGCGACGGGGCCGTAGAGCTCGCAGGTGCCGCGCGCGTCTGCGACGCGCGGGCAGGACCCCATGGGCAGCAGGCGCGTGCCGCTGGGGTCGGGCGGCGCGTGGCATTCGCGCCGCAGGGCAGCGAGCAGCAGCACGGCGGCGCCCCAGGCGGCGTTGATCTCGGCCCACGAGACAGGCACCGAGCTTGTGCGCCCGAGGCGCAGGCCCGCGATGGTGCCGAACGGGCCGTCGAACCAGATGCGCAGCGCGTCCGAGAAGACGTCCGTCTTGCGCAGCGCCGCCAGCGTAGCCGCGGCGCGAGCGATGCCGCGCGAGAGCGACTCGCGGTCCTCGAGGTGCGCCTCGAGCGACAGCTCGTAGGCATTCAGGTCGAGCAGGTAGCGCCGCTCAAGCGCGCCCAGCGACTCGGACGCCCGCCGCAGCGCGCGTCGCTCCTCCGCGGCGCGCGAGAGCGACCGCCGCGCGGCCGCCAACGCCCGCTGCGCCTCCTCGAGCGCGGCCGGCGGGGCGCCAGGGGCGCGCGGCGAGTCGGGTGCCGACCCCGCCGAGGACCCCGACGAGGATCCGTGCGGCGACGACGGCCGCGACGACGGCGGCGACCGGGACGGAGGAGAGGACGACGCGGGCGGCGGCGCGGACGGGCTCGCTGCGGCCGCCGGGGAGGGGCGCGGGGACAGCGGCGGCGGGACGGCGGCGTCGCCCGCGTCGGCTTTGCCGGGCGACGCCGGCGCCCCGCGGGCTCCAACATCGGCCGCTTCGCGGCCGGCGCCGGTCCCGACCCCCGCCCCCACCTCGCCGTCGCTGTCGTCGTCGTCGTCGCTGACCGCGACGCCCAACTCCCGGAGCGCGCGCTCGTAGGCCTCGGTCTCCTCGCGCGCGACCCGGATGCGCTCCCGCAACCGCTCGCGCACGCACCGCGCGCACCTCCCGCACAGCGGGTGGTCGACGCCCGTGGCCCCCGACGCCGCGTCCATCGCGGACACAAGCGCCTCGATGCGCACGGGCGCGGACGCGGGCAGCGGCGACGCGATCGGCCCGCTGCGGGGTGGCGTGGGCGCCGGCGGCCGCGAGGGCGAGCTCAGCGAGGCGCCGGCCCGAGCGGGCCCCGGCGCGACCGGCGCGCTGGGCTGCGTCGCGGGAAAGATGTCCGGCCTGGACCGCCGTTGGGCGGCGGAGAAGTCGCCCGCGACGTCCGACGCCAAAGGCAGAGCGGTGCCCGGCCGGGCCCGGCGCGAGGCTGGCCTGCCCGCCCCCGCCATGTCGCAGCCGTCCGCGGTGCCCCCAGGCGCGACCGCCGCACCGAGAGACGACTCGTCAGCGGACGCACCGGCACCCCGGGGAGTCGCGCCGCCGGGCGAGGTCGCCGAGCGGGGCAGCGCCCCCCCCGTGGCCTCCGCGCGTCGGGCCTCGTTGCCGTCCCCCTCTCCCTCGGCCTCGTCGTCCTCCTCGTCGCTCTCCTCGTCGTCGTCGCCCGCGTTCCACTCGATGCCCCACCTCGATGCTCGCTCGTCGTCTCGCGCGCCCGAGCCCGCCGCGTCGCCGTCGCGCCGGCCCCAGCCGTCGCCCGGGCGCGCGTCCCAGCGACCGTCGCCGCCCTCGACCCTCGAGCCGGCGCCGCGCAGCGCCGCGTCCAGGACCAGGAACGAGCCGTCCAGGAGCGAGGCGTTGCCAGCCACGCTCGCGCCGACGTGCGACGGGCGCCGGCGGGGACCCAGCGGCGGCGGCGGGGGGGCGCCAGCACCCGAGGGGGGGCGAGGAAGCAGCGGCTGCAGGGCCGGCAGCGCCTCGTCCTCGCCGGCGGGCCGCGGCCGGCCTCGAGAGCGTCGGCGCGAGGTCCTGCGCTGCTCGACGTCGCCGGTCGGATCATCCAGCGAAAAGGCCAGCGAGACGCCGCATCGCTGGCAGCAAAACTCCATCGCAGGCAAGGGGGGGAAGGGGGGGGGGCGAGAGGTGGCCAGGCGGGGCCCAAGAGGGACAGGGAGGCGGAGACGAGGCGAAGGCGAGGTGTGTCGATGCCGGAAAGACGTCTGAACGGCGTGCGAGAGTCCTGCGGTGCCGAAGGCCGCGACCGACGTCCGGAAGCGGCCCCTCACAGCAGCGGCTCGATCAACGCTCCGACGAAGCGGGCGCGGCCGGGCTTGGGGCGGCGCGGCCTTGCCGGCACCCCTCCTGCCGTCTCGGTCCTCTGCTCGCCGGACGCCCTGCGGAGCTCGGGGTCGGGGGCGTCCGACGCCCGCCTCGACGCTGCTTCCGCGAGCGCGCCTCCCGCGGGAGGGCGGAACGCGCCTCCGAAAGCTCCCCAGCCCTTTCCGCGCCGGTGCCTGCGGCTCCCGCGCGCCCTAGCGCCGGCGAGCGGAGCGCGGCGAGCGGAGCGCACCGCAGAGACGCGCCGGTAGGCTCTCTGGGCGCCGAAGATATCGCGTGCGGAGCCTTTTCGCGCGCCAGACCTTCGCGATCTCGCGCGAGGGCTTGCCCCGGGAAGGTCGGGCGAGGGCGCGGGCGCGGGCGCGAGCGCGGGTGCGAGCGCTGGGGGCCCCGAGGGGCCCGCGGCGCTGCGGGACGAAGACGCCACCCGCTGCGTCCGAGGAGGCGTCGGTGCAGCACGGACGTCCACGCGCGGGGGGGGAAAGAAGTCCCCGCTCGCAGTCGGTCCGGGGCTGCGCGAGGCGCCGCTCTCGTCCGCGCGCGAGTCGACTCGCGCGCGGATCGAGGCGGCGTCGCGCGGCCCCTCGGCCCGCGTGGCCTGCGGGGGGGCATCTGCGCCGCTGGCTGTCGCGCGGGCGAGCGTGGCGCCTCGGATCGCGCGGCATGGCGTCCGCGGCGTCCGCGGAGCCGCTGCGGCTCGGCGCGCTGCACGCCCTGCTGGCCGGCTGCGAGCGCGAGGCGCGCGGTGGCGAGGCCTGGCGCACCGACGCCATGTTCCGACACGTGCGCGCGGGGCGACGGTTCGATCCGGCGGCTGGTCAGGAGTGGAACGGTTTGGAAATGCGTCGGGATGGCGCAGGGCGCGCGACGCGGACGAGGAGGGGGGGGGGTGGGGGGGAGAAGCGGAGGCGAACGCGGGGAGGCGTGGGACGACAGGCGGGGCGGGGCGACAACCGGACGGCGGGGGCAGAGGGGGGCGTCGATCGGAGGGGAAAGGGCGGACTGGCGGCGGCATTTCCGGACTGCGGCGCCGGCACGGCGGGCGCGTTGGGATCGTGCGCGCGTTCCCGATCGCCGTCGTGCTCGCAGCTCGCGAGTCGCGCCTCCTTCTTCGTTCTTCGCCCCCCTTTACCGCCTCGCCGCTCCTCGCGAGCTCCACGTCCACCCCTTTCCCGCTCCCCTCCTCCGTCCCGTCCCGGTCGCGCAGAACGTATCGACGCTGTCCGAGCAGCTGGACTCCCTGTCGCTTTCGGGCGCCCTGGACGACACCGAGTCGGCCGAGCTGTCGCGGCGCATCGGCGCCCTGCTCGGCGGGCTCGACGCCGCGGGCTCGACGGGTGGCTCCGGCGGGCTCGGCGTTGCCGGCTCGACGTGGGGTGCCGGCGGCGGCGCCGCCGCGTCGCCGCCATCCGCGTCGCCCTATGCCGCCGTGGAGAGGGCGCTGCGGGGTCTTGGCGTCTGGAGCGGCGCCGAAGGTCCGGCTTCGATGGACGTCGAGGGCGAGGAGGGCCCAGGGGCACGCGAGGGCGGCGAGGGAGGGAGTCGCATGGAGGTGGACGGCGCCGAGGCCGCCGAGGCGCCTCAGGGTTACGGCGCACTGGGCAGGGTGGCGTCGCGGTTCTGGAAGAAGGCGGAAGTTGCCGGCGAGGGCGGTCTCGGCGCCGGAGCGCCTCCCGGGTCGTTCCCCGCCTCCCCCGCCGCCGCCGCTTCCCCCGCGCTTTCGCGCTCGTCGTCGTCGTCGTCTGAGCTTCCGGAAACGCTGCTCGAGGAGGTTGCGGAGCTGGCCGGGACGCTCAAGGCGCGCGTGCAGGAGATCGACACCGCGGTGTCGAAGCGCGGCAAGCTGATCGACTCTGCCGAGGTGGCGCTGGACGCGTCGGCCGAGGGCGTCAAGCGGGTCGCGGCCAAGACGGCCGCGATCAACGCCAAGAGCCGCCGACGGCTCTGGGGCACGCTCGCGCTCTTTTTGGGCGTGTCCCTGGCCGTGCTGGGCATGCTCGTCTTCGTCCGCATCACCTCCATCGCCGGCTACAGGCACGGGCCGAAGGTCGTGTACGTGCAAGGGAGAGGCGGGGCGGCGGACGGGCGCGAGCCGGGGGAGGCGCAAGTCGCGACGTGGGGCCAGGGCCAGGACGCACGCGCGCGGTGGGAGCGCGAGGCCCGACTCGAGAGGGAGGACCGAGAGGACCGAGCCAGCGCCTTTGTCGCGCGGGAGAGGGACGCTGCGCGAGAGAGGGCGGCTAGGGCGGCGGCGGAAGAGGCAAGGGTCGGAAGGGAGAGACAGAGGGTGACGCAGCAGGCGGCGGAAGAGGCAAGGGTCGGAAGGGAGAGGCAGAGGGTCGGAAGGGAGAGGCAGAGTGTGTCGGAGCCATCAGCGGCGGAACGAGAGCCGACCCCTCTGCGGGCAGCGCGGCCGGCCGGAGCCGCAAAGGGGCACGGGCGAGAGGCGTCGAGAGGGACGACGGGCGAAATCGGAGGGCGCGACGCTGGCGGAGGCAGAAAGAGCGATTCCCCGGACGCGACCGAACCCAGGAACGAGCCCGAGAGGCGGAGCGCCGACCCCGCGGCCATGCGGCGATCTCGGTCCGCCCCGCTGCTGCCGAGACCGGCACCCTCGCACGCCTCGGTATCTTCCTCTCCCCCCTCCGCGGGTCGCGACGAGCTGTGAGCGCTCAAAAAAGAAGACCGCACGGGACATCGGCCCGCTGTGCAGGGGCTCTCGCGACGAGGTCTTCGTCGCCGGGCATCCGCGCCCACCTTTGTCTTTTTGTCGTTTCGTTCCCGCATCCTGGCCGCGCCTCTCGCGTTCGCCGACTCCCCTACCACCCCTCCTCTCCCTCTCTCTCTTCCCCGAGACCGCCCTCGTGCGCCGACGCTCCTCTCTCGGCTCCTGCTTTCGTTTTGCTAGCCGCCTCCTTCTTTTGTTGCCGGTTTCGTCGGTCCCGGCCTGTGCGAGACGAAGCGCGTGTTAGTGCACCTTTTGCGCGCCGAGCTCGGCTCCTTTCGCCCCGCCGAGGCGCCCCAGCGCTCCCGCGCTGCGCCCACCGCCGCTCCTCTTCCCACTGCATGCGCGCGAACAGGTTACAGGGTGCGCGCGGTCGCGGCTGCGCGAATCGGCGCGGATCTTCATCCCCTTTGCATTCTTCTCATCGCGGGGAGCCTGCGGCGGCAGGAGAGCAGCCGCAGCCGCTCCCTCCTTCTCTCCTCTCCGCTTTCTCCCCCCCCCCCCCCTCCCCACCTCTTCTCTCGGTCTCTCCCCTCACGCCTTGGTGGTTCTCTTGGCCTTGGTGCGGAGGTACTCTTCCTTCCAGGCGACGCAGTTGGAGGTCCACTCCTCGAGGTTCGTTCCTCGAAAGGCCTCCGGGTCCCAGGGCGCGTCCGCGAGCGCGGCGGTGCGCAAGAAGAGGTAGAGCCCCGCCTCGACGGGGTCGCCGCCGGCCACGGGCGTGGCCGAGACCACGACGCGCTCGTACTCGTCGCCCTCGAACGCGTCGAGGAGCTCCATCTCCTCCGACGTGAGGTCCTCGAGCAGTGCGCCCAGCACCACGCTCTCGGGCGACGCGCGGACCACGCCGGGGTACTGCTCGTCCACGATCGAAAAGCGCGCGAAGCCGCGCACCTCGGCCGGCACGATCGCGGGCACGCGACCCAGCAGCACGCGCAGGTTCTCGGGGTACAGCAGCGTGCCGTACACGAACGCAGTCGAGTCGGCAGGCATCGCGGTCGAGAAGACCAAGCGAGACGCAAGGGCCTCTGCCCGAACGGTGACACGGGCGACGGAGGCAGCGAGGGTTTCGCGACCGACGCGCTGTGACGAGAGGGAGGCCGCGGGGAGCGGGGGGGGGGGGGAGGGGAAGTGGAGACGCGTTCGCGCGAGATCGGCTCCCGCAGCGCGCAGTCGGCCAGTCTCCGATCGAGCGACCGGCGAACTTCGCCGCCGAAAAGACGGCGCGGGTCGCACGCGGGGCGGTCCGAAACGAAGGCGAACGAGCGCGCGGAGAGGTAGGGCCGCGGCGTGCGAAGGCTGAGACGCGCCTGAGGTGGGCGGGCGAGGCGAGATTGCAGCGGAGAGCGCGCCGGAGCCGCGTCGATCGAAATCCGTCGCGCGCGTCGGCAAATTTTAAGCTCGGGCGGAGCCGATCGGGCGCAGGTGGCGCGGGGATCTCTCGCGATTCGCGCGGGCGCTGCGTCCCCGCTGCGGCCGGGGCGCGCCCTCGTGGCCTTGCCCCGCCCTACCCGAGCTCCGCCCCCGCCCTCCGCGGCCTCGCCCCGCCCTACCCGAGCCTCACCCCCGCCCTCCGCGGCCTCGCCCCGCCCGGCACGAGCCTCACCCCCGCCCT
>PGFX01003984.1:0-10654 GCA_003612995.1 Prototheca bovis | reverse complement strand
CCCGCGCGCTCCCGCGCCCTCCCGCGCCCTCCCGCGCCGCTCGACCCCGACTGCCCTTCCCCCTCCTCTCCGCTCACCGCTCTCCGCCGCGGAGCGCGACGCGAGGCGCGCGACCTCGGGCGTCGTTACGTGCCGCAGAGGCCGGGAGCGACGCGCGACCGAGCGGCACGGCCCGCGAGACGACCCGCGAGCCGCGCGACCGAAGCGCAGGAGAAAGTCCCGCGCGGCGAGCGCGCGCGCGCGCCCCCCGCCCTCCCGGACTCTCCTCTCCCTGCCCCCGCGGGCCGCGGCGGTCGCCTCACCGGCTTCCCGCCCCGGACCCCCCCTCTGGGCCCGCGGCCCGGCCCGCGGCCCGATCCGAGCTGGAAACCCGCCCGCGTCGACCGCCGCAGCGGCCGGCCAGACCCACCAGGGCCGCGCCGCCGCGCGCACGGACGACCCATCGGCGAGCAACGAAAGCCGCGACGCTTCGCGGGCCGCAGCAGACGCCGGGCGGCCCGCGCGGCGCCTCCCGCGCGCGGCGACGCACGCCGGCGCGGGCGTCTTCGGCGCCACCTCCGTCGACTCGGCCCGCATGCGCGCGCGAGCCGCGCGCCGACGTCGTCGCACGCTGCATGCACGACGCACCGTGTCCTCGGTCGGCTCGGCGACGTCGCCGAGATCCACGACCAGATCGGCCGCGCGCAGAGGGCGCTCCGCGGGAGAGTCGGTCTGGACCATGGCGAAGAGAAACGGCGAGGGCGCGCGCGGCGAGCGCAGGGACGATCGAAAGCGCCGGCTCGAGAGCGGTCGAGGCGATTGGAGGTCGACGCGGAGCGAACTGTAGCCCGCAGAGCCCTCGACGCGTCCAGATGGCTCGGCACGTGCCGGGGGAGGGGGCGGGGGGCGCGCGCGCGGACGTCGGGGTCGGCGCGCGCGATCTGTAAGCGATGCGCCCGGTCGGGGGGAGACAAAGACGAACAGGGGCGGCGGGTGCTCGGCGGGGCGTCTGTTTTTCTTCTCGTCGCGCCGCGCAGACGTTCGACATGCGTTCGGGAATCCCAGAGGGCTTCGCTCTGCTTCGGTCGGTTTCGGCCCGTCGCGCCACCGCATCGATCGCGGCGGTTCCCAGCAGCGGATGGCGGGCCAAGAGAGGGACGCGGACGCGGGCGCCCAGCGCGCGAGAAAGTCGCTGCGCGCCGAGGACGCGTCCTCGATCTCTCGCATTCGTCTCGCGTGCTGCCCTGCTTCGCCCTTGGCGTGCATGACCTGCATCGTCGCATCCAATGCCGGCGTACGCGCAGCGCAGCTGGGAAAGGGGGAGGGGGTGGTGGGGTGGGAAGGGGGGTGGGGAACGGGGCGACCTGTGGAGGGGCCGTGCCTCTCCGCCGCTGGGGGGAGAAGGGACGCGGGGGCGAGAGGGCGAGGCGTCTGCCCGCGCCGTCCCGTCCCAGGCGCCCCGGACGCACCCGCGCGCAGTAGGCGTCGCAATCCAGGCCATCGCGCATCGGCCCAGATTGAGCTTTCACAAACCGCGAGGTTCGGTCCCGAAACGCGACGACAGACAAGATGGGCTCGCCGGTCGGTGGCGCCGGAGCGCTCGCGCGCGCGCCCGCGCGCGCGCGCGCGCGGACGGGAAGGACGAGGCAGGACCGGCGAAATGCCACGCCGCATTCGCGCAGAGCCGGGGGGGAAGGGGGGGGCGCAAACGCGGCGCGGCGCGCTTTCGAGCGCCAACCTACGCTCTAGAGCTCGATTGGAGGCGCGGCTCGATCTTCGCGAGGGATGGAGGCATGACACGGCGGCGAGGCGAGGGGAATCGGGGAGCGGACGGCAATAGGAAAGCTGAGCGGCTGGGTGGGCGAGGTGCGCGCAGAGGCGGACGGAGGCGCAGTGCGGCCGCGCGAGAAGGGGAAAGAAAGATGCAGCGGATCGGAGAGGCGTGCGAAGGCGAAAAGCGCGGAAAAGGGGGGCAGGGAGCGGAGTGCGAGCGCGGTTGGGCGGTTCGAGGGAGACAAGGAGAGGATGGGAAAGAAGGGGGGGGCACAGAGAAAGACGACTCAGATCGCTCTCTGCGCCCCGTGAAAAACGGGGTGTGAGGGGGTGCGGAGTATGCGTCGGGCGAAGGGGGGTGGTCAGGGCCGGCGAACGACTGGAGAAAAGAAAAAAAAGTCAGGACGGGAGACGCACGGTGGAGAAGGCGGGGAGGGGGGGAGGGGGGAGAGTGCCTTGGGGTGAGAGGGGGGTGGTGGGAGCGAGCGGGACGAGAAAGCGGGTGAAAAAGTGCGTGGGGGCGAGCACGTGGAGAGTCGGGCGGGATCGACGGAGCAATTCGCAGGAGACCGAGGTGGGGGGCGGGGGTCATAGAGGTAGAGCGTCAGCGGGGTAGAGGGTGGGAACCGTGAGGGGGAGGGGGGGGGGGGGGAAGACGACGTCGGGGAGGGAGAGGCGGCGGCGGCCAGGAAGCGGCGGCCGGGAGGCGCTGGCGAGGCGGCGGAAGGTCGACGGGAGGTCCAGAAGCAACGTGAGACGTGCACAGGAGCTGGACGAACGGGGCTGGGGCGGGAAGAGCGCTCGAGAAGGGCGAGCGGGGTCGGGACGGGAAGAGCGCTCGAGAAGGGAGGGGCGGGGGAATTGCGCGGGGAGCGGGACGGTGGGAAGAGGTCGAGCGGTGTGGAGAGCGGTGGGGGTCGGGGAGAACAGGCAGTGTGGGAGGAGGCGGGAAGCGGGAGAGCAACCGGCGGTGTGGGAAGAGGCGGGAAGCGGGAGAGCAATCGACGGGGGGCAAAATGAGCCGGCGGAGGAAAAGGGGGGGCGCACGCGCGAACGGACAGAGAACGGCGCGGCTGGGGAGGGGGGGGGAGGGGGGAGGGGGGGAGACAAGGAGCGGCGGGCAGTGCGAAGGCAGGGGGGGGGGGAGAGGAGAGGGGAGCGGGTGCGAGGGGCGCGCCAGCAGAGGGGGCGACGGAGAGACGCGCGCAAGGGATCGGAGGCGCCGGGCGGCGCGAAAAGAGACGCGGAGAGAGCGCGGAGGGGTGGGGGGGAAAGTCGAGACGGAGTGTGTGAAGATGGAGGGGGGGGGAGGAGAGGAGATGTGCAACGTGGGCGTGCGAGAGCAGGAGGGAGGGGGAAAGGCGACGTGGGGTGCGTGAGGGTGGCGAATAAAGGTGGGATGGGGCGCGCAGCAGAGGGCCACGGGACGAGGGCGCGCGGTCGGGTGCAGGAAGGCGGGGGAGGGAGCAAAGGTGACGAGGGGGTCGCGAAGAGGCGCGGACGAGTGGAGAGGATCGACGCGCGGCAGAAGCGGTCAGGAGTGGCAACCAAGCGGGAGCAGAGAACAGTCGAGAAAGCAGGCGGCGAGGGGAGGGGGGCGGAAAGTCGTGTGCGGAGGAGCGTGCGGAAAAAGGCGGCGGGCGCGGCGGCGCCGTGAAGAGGCCGCGTCAAGGCGGCGCCGCGTCGAGGCCGCGTCAAGGCGGCGCCGCGTCGAGGCCGCGTCAAGGCGGCGCCGCGTCGAGGCCGCGGAGAGTCAGCGGAGAGTCAGCGGAGAGTCGGCGGAGAGGCGGGTGTCCGAGGAGGGAAGGAAAAGAAAAGAGGGGAGCAGTGCGTCGGAGCGGTTCAAAGGGGCCGGAATCGGCAAGGGGTCGCGCGGAGGAGGCCAAGCGGCCGGAGCGGAGCGCGGAAATCGGCGCGCTCCGAGGGCGAGAGGGCAGGGCGACGTGGCAGGAAAGGTGGCCCGCCTTGCGGGGGCGTCCAGGGCGGAGGGAGAGCGGCGGAAAAGCGGAGACGACGCGACCGGGCGACGGAGCCGCGGCAAAGGGTCCGTCGCTCGACCGGGGAGAGGAGGAAAGGGAAGAGACGAAGAGGAACGAAAAAGGGCGCGGCGAGCGGGAGGCGCAGGAAAGCGGTGCGCAGGAAAGTGCGTGCGAACGGGAGCGCAAAGGAAGAGAGGAACGGGACGTGGGAAAAGCAGAGGAGGAGACGCACGAACAGGCAAGACAAGACGACACTCAAAGTCGTTTCGAGACCAAGAAAGGGAAGAACGCCACCGAAGCGGGGCGACGCGGGCGCGGGCGAGGGCGCGGGCGCAGCGCTGCGGCGGCCGCGACTGCCGGTGCGCACGGCGCAAAGCGGCGGCGTTGCCGCCGGTGCATCGGCGCGCGCCAAAAAGGGGGCGACGCGAGAGTCGCCGGCCGGCGGGGAAAAGGGCGGTGCGGGCGCGCCGGAGAGCGCGGCGCCGAGGAGCGCGCGCGGCGCCCGCGGCGGTGCGGCCGGGGCGAGCAGTGGGGCGCGGGAGACGGTGCAATGTCAGAAACGAAACTGGACGCAAAGTGGGCTCGAGGCGGCCAACGCGGGCCAGGCGACTCGAGGGGGGAGGGGGGGCTCCGGTCGGGAGCAGGCGGCGGCGCTCAAGGGGCGGCGGCGAGGGCCGCGGCGCAGGAAACACGAGAGGGGACGGGCTGAAGGCCAAAGGGGGGCGTCGAGAAAACGCAGAAGAAAAGTTCTGAGCAAAAAGGAAAATGATGGAAAAAGGCGGGAATCGGAGGGGGGGCGGGACGTCAAAAGCGACCGCAGGCGTCACCGACGCGCGAGGAGGCGCGAGGGCGGCCAGGCGCCGGCGACGGGCGACGGGCGGCGGCCGCGCGAGCGTCGGACGCCCGCGCGGCCGCGACGGATCATCCGCCTAGGGTGCTGCTCCCGCCACCCGCGCGCCCGCCCGCGCGGTCGTCGAGCGGGCCCCCGCCGTCCTCGGCAAAGACGCTCCAGGCGGGCAGCGCGGCCGCGCAGTCGCCCAGCGCGCCGACCAGGGGATCGTCTGGCGAGGAGCTGTCCGGGGAGTCGAAGAAGAGCGCGCGCGCGATCGGGTCCTCGGGCGGAGTGCCGCCCTCGGACGAGGCGCCGCGCGAGCGGCCCGAGGCGCCCGGCGACTCGGCGACGCCGCCGCCCGCGGGCGGGCGCCGCGCGGGCGGATCCGCGCCGCTCGCGCGGACCGCGCCGGCGGAGAGAGGTCCGGCCCGGGAGCCATCCTGGTCACGATCCAGCGCGTGAGCGCGGCGCAGCGATCGGATCGCGTCCGACGCGGAGGGCAGCGCGGCCTGCCGGGCGCGCGAGGGCGTCGTGCAGGGGCTCGCCGAGGGCCCCGCGCCGAAGCGCAGCAGCGCGCGCGCGGCGCCGCGCCCCCCGCGGGGGCCGCGCAGAAAGCCGTCGACCGAGTCGTCCTCGTCCGGCTCGCGCTCGCCGCCGTCCTCCGCCGCGTCGTCCTCGTCAACGTCATCGCTCTCCTCGTCGTCCAGCAGCGACCCGGACGTTCGCCCCGCGCGTCCCTCGCCGCCTCCGCGTCGCGCGGCTCCCGCGGCCGCGCGCCTGGCGCGGGTGCCGCCGTAGGGCTTGCGTGGCGCCGGCGGCGGCGAGTCGCGCGGCGGGATGCCGGCGTTCTCGGGCGTGCACTCCTCGCGCCTCGCTCCGGGCGAGACTCTCGACATGGCCGATGGAGACGGCGAATCGGTCCGCGACGCGGGCGCGAGGTGCGCGAGGTGCGCGAGCAGCGGGTGGCCCGCGAGCGGCGCGGGCCGTCCGGCCGTCGGCGCGGTCGCGCCCGGATCGAGCGCCGCGGCCTCTGGCGGGAGCGCGAGGACGGCGCCCGGGAGCGCGCCCGCCGCGAGCTCCGCGGGCGGCGTGCCGGAGCCTCCCCGGAGCGCGATCAGCGGCTCGAACGCGAGCCGCTGCGCGGGCCGGAGCGGGCTCGACGTGGCCGACACCGCCGTCGCGCGCGCGGGGGAGGCGGCGGCGGAGGCCGGGGAGGAGGCGGAGGCCGGGGAGGAGGTGGAGGCCGGGGAGGCGAGGGCGGCCTGGCGGGGCTGCTGCGCGGGTCGGTCGCCCGCGAGGGGCGGCGAGGCGTCCGCGAGCATCTGCGGTGGGAAGAGCATCCTGGGCGGCCTCTGCGCGGCGATGGGCGTCCCGCGCGCGACCCCGGGGAGCCCCCTGAGGGGGGTCGGCAGGGTCGCCTCGGCCCGGTCGTCGGACGGCGAGGGCGGCAGCGGTCGCGAGGACAGCAGCGGCACGCGGGGCGAGAGCGAGCGCGAGGCGAGCGGCGCGGCCGCGGAGAAGGACAGGACGGGCGCCGAGGCCGGCCGAGTCGCCCACGCGGGGGGCTCCGAGGGGGGCGGGGAGAGGCCTCGCGGAGGGGTGGGCGTCGACGAGGGGCGGGGGGGCGGAGGCGTCGACGGCGCCTCCTCGGACGGAGAGGACGCGCGGGGCGTCGATGCGAGAGGCTGCGCGGGTCGAACGAGGAAGGTGGTGAGAGGAAGAACGGAATGGAGTCGCGGGGCATCCCCCATTCCCCTTCCGATCTCTGCTCCGCCCTCCCCGGCCTCCTTCCCATCCCTCCCCCTCCCTCACGCACCTGATACCACCGCCCCCCTCGCTCCGCGGCCCTCACCTCACGTTCCTCGCCTCGCCACACCCCGCCCCTCGCCTCACGCTAGCCCCTCACCTCACGCTCCTCGCCTCGCCACACCCCGCCCCTCGCCCTCCGCCCCCCCTCCTCCTCCCCCCCCCCCCTCCTCTCTCGCGTCTCGATCGGTCCCGTTGCCCTTGTCGCCCTCGCCGCCGCCTAGGGCACCGAATGCGCCACACGCAGCGCCACGGGCGCAAATCCCGAGGTCGCATCGCCGCCCGCGGCGCGCAGAGCGCCCCGCAACGCTCCTCGCAGGGACCGCGTCCACCGCAACGGCGCACGGGCAGCCTGGGGACCGCCGCCCCGCCGCAGCCCCCGCTGTCCGAAACGCGCCGCGACCCAGCCGCGCGGCCGCTCCCGTCGGCGGCTCGCGCCGCGCGAGGCGCCACGCCGTCCCTGGAACGTCGACGAGACCGCGACGACGCGCGGAGCGCAGCGCGGCGCGACGGTTCGGCGAGACCGCGACCCGCGATGCGTCCGCGCGGACGGTTGCACATCCCAGACCGCGCGCTCCGCGACGCACCGGAGATCCTGCCCGGTCGCTCTCGTCGATTTTCTCGCGACACCAGTCCGAAGGCGACATGGGGCCGCGCCGGCGTCCTCGCGGGCGCGTCCCCGGACGACGCCCCGAGAGGGCGCCCGGGCGCCACGCCGCGGGGCGGGGCGGAAAAAAACGCACAGGAGCCCAGCGCGCGCGCCGAGCCGTGCGGCAGATCCGTCCAGCCGCCGTCTCGCGATTTGGTTTTCTGTCCGCGCTCGGCGGGGGCGCGCCCCGCGAACGCGCGGCCACGCGACCGCCAGCGGGCCCGAGCGAGGCAGCGGGCCGGGGTGGGGCGGGCCGCGCCACCCGCGCTGCGGGCGCCGACGTGCGGGCCCTCTCGTCCTCGGCTGTTGTTTTTTTCAGACGCGGGCGGTGCGGCCTCGCCGGCGGAGCAGCGGCTCTGCGCTTTGGCGGCTTCGTAGAGCGGCTCGAGGCGTGCCTAGGCAGGAACGTGGTGATGAGTCGGGGTCGCCCCGCCACCGCCAGGCGCCGGGGGAGCGCTGGGGGCGGGGACGGGGGCCGATCGGTCGCGGCCGGCAGCGGGGATCGACCGGAAGGGCAGCCGGTGGCCGAAGATCGCCGAATCGGAAATGCGGAGGAGCGCGTTCGTGCCGATGCCCCCCTGGCCGTGGGCGCCGTCGACGTCCCGCTGCGAGACGCCGCCGCACTCCGCACGGCGCAGCGTCCCGTGGGGGTCGGCGGCCTCCGCGACGTGCTCCAGGCGCCAGAACGCGCCGCAGCGCGAGCAGATCTGCGACGCGCTGTGCTCCAGGACTAAGAAGCCGTGCAGCCCGTGCTTGCCGAGCATGCGTCGCAGCAGAGCCCGAGGAGCCTGGGGCGCGCGGGTGGCCGCCGATGGGGCTGTCGGGCGAGCGGGAACGGGCGCCCGTGGCGGCGACGGCCGCCATGGGCTCGGGACGGCTCGCAGGCCGCGCCGTTGCCGCTGACTGGCCACATTCTTGGTCCCTGGATCTGTGCCGACCACAAAGACACCCTCGGCGGGCGCCTTCCCGGGCGCGTGCGCGAGGATCCGGCGGCGTGAGGGGTTGCGCTCGAGCGAGACGGCGTAGCACGCGAGGATGCGGCCGGGATCGTCGCACCCACAGGAAGGGTCGGCGCACGCGGTCGGCGAACGATGCACCCGGTCGAGAGAGGCAAAGCCGAACAGGGGCAGCGGTTGCTTGGCGGGGCGTTTGTTTTTCCTCGGCTCGTCGCGCCACGAAGCCTCATCCGCCGCGCGACGGCGATTCGGGGGCAGCGCGGGCAAAGCAACCGCGACGTGGACGCCGGGGCCGTCCGGGCCGCGGGAGGGAAGCGAGCCGCCCGTGACACGCCCGGTGCACGGCCTGGTCCGATCGCCCGCGCCGCCAGACCCGACCCCGGCGCCCGACCTTTTCGAGCAGCCGGCGCGTCTCGGCCCGCTCTCGCGGCTGTGCCCGCCCGCGTCGGGAGCTTCCTCCTCGGGCCGCCCTCCACCCCCCCCTCCGCCCGCGTCGCTGCTCTCCGTAGGGCATGCAAGAGCACAGAGGGAAGCGCGGATGGCCAAGACGTCCCGCTCGGCCGAGTCGGCCGAGCGGCGCGGACGCGTCTCGAGGTCGCCCACTTGCCGTCGGCTGCGGGCCAAGGCTCGGTACGCCCTTTTTCGGCCCGCCCACTCCCCCGGTCGCCCTCGCCCTGCTCTCCCATCCCCCCCTCCCCACCCCGGTCGCCCCCACCCTGCTCCTCCTTGCGCCCGCGATGCTCGCGCCCCCTTTTCGATCTTCGAGGCCGCCTTGGAGCCCCTCCGCGCCATCAGCAGCGAAACGCCCTTGCCGTCCGTGGTGAAGCGGTTGGCGAGGAGCCACCACTCTGCGCGCCGCTCGTCGAGAAGAAAGCGCTCGGGGGTGCGGAAGAGGTACGAAAAGATGGCGTTCCGGTGGCGCTTAAACTCGTCCCTAGGCGGCGCGGAGACCGTGACCGCCTTGAGGAGGTTGCGCAGCACCTCGTCGCTCACCGCAAAGTGGGGAACCGCCCAGCGCGCCCTCGGGGCGGCCTCGACGGCGTTCGCGTACACACCGGGCTCCATCGGCCGCTCCTCCGTCGTGCCCTCGAGGTCCGCGTCCAGCGCCGCCCTGGCGGACGCGTCGAGCCTCGTGCTCGGAAGGCGCGCGCATTCCACGGGCAATTCAGATCGGCGACGCGGGTGCGACTCGGCCGGTCGCAACGGCGGCGAGGCGGAAGCGCGCGCTCGCGGTTCGGGTCGTTTCGCCGCCCCCTCTCGCGGGCTCGCGCGCGCGAGAGAGGCTACGTTCTGGCGCCCCGTCTGCGGCTCGTCACGCAGCCGGTCGCGTGCAAAGGGCACGGGAATTGGGCAGCTTGGGGCGTGGGCAGTCTCGCCGCTCGCCTGACCGGGGTCTCGGCTGTGGCCTCCCTGCCGCCTTGCCGCCGTCGCGACCGGCCGATCCGCACCCGCGTCGCCGATCTGAATTGCCCGTGAAACGCGCGCGCCTTCCGAGCGCGAGGCTCGACGAGGTCGCGACGCCGAAGCTGCGGGGCGCCAAGGGGGACGGAGCGCCGGCGATTCGCGTCGCGCCGCGCACGCCTTTGCTCGCCTGCGAGCCGAGGGCGCGCCGCCGCCGCGCGGCGCGCCCGCCCGCAGGTGCGACCGCGACCGCCGGACCGCACGCCCGGATCGCGTCGAGGGGCGCCTTCGTCGCGCCCCGGGCGTGCGCCGGCGCGCTGACGCAGAGGGCCGTCACGGAGGGTATCCTGGAAAGGTCGCCGGCCCCCCGCTGCCGTGGCGTGGCTGCAGCCGTTGGCGATCGCTGGCCGAATCCTTTGTCGATCCGCGCCGCCCGTTTCTTCGCTGCCTCTTCCCCCGGCGTCCCCGCTCTGCGTGATCGCACGCGCGCGTCTGCACGGGGTCGCATGGGCACGGCACGGAAGGTGCGGGGCCGGAGGGGAAAGAGGCGGGAGGGGCGTGGGAGGTGCGCGTGTGCTGTAGGG
Organism: Prototheca bovis; assembly: GCA_003612995.1. NCBI lineage: Eukaryota > Viridiplantae > Chlorophyta > Trebouxiophyceae > Chlorellales > Chlorellaceae > Prototheca > Prototheca bovis. The sequence continues at coordinate 695 of PGFX01003984.1, read as the reverse complement.
CGCAAATGCGGTCTGGAGGTGGAACGAGGAGAAGAAGCGGGAGAGACGCGGGAGGGGGGGAGATCGGGAGCGGACCCCCCCTCCCGGGGTGCGGAGACGAGAAGGCGGGCCGGCAGGCCTGCGATCTGGGGTCCTGGGGTGCGGAGGTGGCCGCGATTAGAGGCCGCGGCGGAAAGCGGCGGAACGAAACGAGAGATGCGAGGAAGAGTGGACGAAGGGAGGAGAGCGACGGACGAAGGGAGGAGAGGGCGGGGTGGGGGCGGGCAGAGGCGGCGGGGGACGGGAGGCAGAGGAGAGAGGGAAAGAGACCGAGGGGGTGGCGAGGGGTGGAGGCGGGTGGGAGAGAAGAGAGAGAAACGGAAGCGGACAGGGGAACAGGAACGCACGCGGAAAAGGAGGGGGGACTCGAAAGGGATCGACGGAACAGATGGAGAATGGGGAAAAGGAGGATGGGGAAACAGGGATCCTGAAAAGGGACCAGGATGGGGAAAAGGAGGATGGGGGCGGAAGAGGAGGAGGGAGAGGAGGAGGAGGGGGAGTGGGAGTGGGAGGGAGAGGGAGAGGGGAGGTGAAGAGGCGGGGGGGGGGGCGGGGAGAGGGGAGGTGAAAAAACGGGGGGAGCGGGGAGGTGAAGAGGCGGGGGGGACGGGGAGAGGGAAGGCGAAGAGGCGGGGGGGGGGGGGGGGTCGGGGCCC
>PGFX01003983.1:0-10673 GCA_003612995.1 Prototheca bovis | reverse complement strand
CGCCCGGCCCCCCCCCCCCCCCCCCCTCCACTCCCTCTCTCCCCTGCTCCCCGGCCGAGCGCCCCAGGCCGTCCCCTCCCCCCCCCCCTGCTTCCCGCCTGCGCCCGCTCGGTCCCTCTCCCCGCTCCCCCTCGCCGGTCGTCGCGCGCGCGCTCCGCGCTCGCCCCGCCCATCGCGCGTCTCGAGCGGAGGGCGCCGTCGTGCGTCGCTCGTGCGGGAGGTCGTTTCGACGCTCCGCAAAGTGACGCCGAGCGCTCGGCCCGCGGCCGCGCCGCCTTTTTCCCGGCGCCTGCTCCCCGGCCGCTCCCCGCGCGCCCCTCCTCCCGCCGGCACTCGCCGCTCGGCGACGCCGCTCCCGCGGGGGCCCCCTCGTCGCGATGGGTCGCAGAGTGCGTGCGGCGCGGCGCGACTCGCGGTGTTCGGGCGGAAAGGGCCACATCGGCGATGTGTGGTGGCATGGAGGATGTGGGGGGAGGGGCATGGGCCGAGTTGCGGCGGAAAGGTCGGGGCAAAGGGGCTGGGGGGGGGGGAGGGAGGGGGGGGCGTCCGCGCGCGCGCCAGAGCATGCTGCTCCCCCCGTCCGTCGTCGGATCTCGCGCGATGCCCCCGCGGGCAGACGAGAAAAGGGACTGGTGGAAATTCGGTGGAAAACGTAGCGAAAAGGAGCGAAGAGGGAGAGAGCGAGGAAATGGGAAGAGGAGGTGGGAGAAGGAGGAGAGGGGGGAGCAGGGGGGAGAGCAGGGGGGAGCAGGGGGGGGGCACTGCGGCGGGGCACTGCGGTGGGTCTGGGCTTGGGCTGGGTGCATGGCGGCAGATCGTCCCTTGCCGCACGCCCCTACAGACCCCCTTCAAACACACACACGCACACACACACTCTCTTTCTCTCTCTCTCTCTCTCTCTCTCTCTCATTGTGCTCTCTCGTCCTTTCACTCTCTTCCTTTCCCCACTCTCTCTCACACTCTCCCCCCTCCCCCCCTCGTTTCTCCCCTTCCCTCGTTTTTTTTCTTTTTTCCCGCTGCAGCGCAAGCATCGTACGCACGTGCGCGATGTGGACGAGAGCGGTCGAAAGCCTGAGCCTCGTTCGTTGGTGTTTCGTCGCGGTCGGGACTCGAGCAGCCTGAAGGAGCTGGAGAGCGATCTTCGCAACGTGATGATGCCCGGGACTGCGAAGAACCTCAAGCATTCGTCGAAGAACGTGCTGAAGGATTTCGTGCAGGTTGCCGGTCCCCTCGGCGTGACGCATTTCGTGATGCTGTCCCGGAGCGAGCGCGGCATCCAGCTGTCGTTCGCGCGTGCCCCGCAGGGTCCGACGGTGACGTTCCGGGTTCGGAGCTACGCGCTGATGCGCGACGTGGCGCGCTCGCAGTCTCGGTACCGCGCGCCGCAGACCATGTGGCAGCACGCCCCGCTGGTGGTGCTGAACAACTTCCAGGGCACGCCCGGCACGCGTCTGGCCGCCGACGTGGTCCGCAACGCGTTTCCGCCCGTCGACGTCCAGAACGCAAAGCTCTCCGCCTGCCAGCGGGTCATCCTCATGGACGCAGACCCAGACGCAGGCGTCACCGACACCCAGAGGGAGAGGAGCGCGGAGGGGGAGCAGGGGGAGGAAAGGGAAGGAAGAGGCGCAGGAGCGCGGGAGGAGGAGAAGAAAGGAAGAGGCGCAGGAGAGGGAGGTGTTTCCGGGGCGTCGACGGATTCCCCTTCCCCCTCGTCGGCGTCCCCGTACGTCCGCTCGAACGCGATTCGGTTTCGGATGTACAGCATCGCGATGGCGCCGAGCGGCGTGTCCAAGGGCGTGAAGACGCTGGCGCGCCGGGCGGGCGAGGCGCCCGACCTGGGCGGTCTCGCGGACGTGGCCGACCTGGTGGGCCGGGGGGGCGCGGCCAGCGACTCGGAGGGCGAGGAGGCCGAGGCCTCGCGCGTGCGGGGCGTGGACGAGCGCGACGCGCCGCGCGGCGCGCGCGGCGCCGCGGCCGTGCGCGTGCGCCTGCACGAGGTCGGCCCGCGCATGGACCTCGAGCTGCTGCGCGTGCAGGAGGGGCTCTGCGACGGGAGGGTGCTCTTCCACGCCCACCGGAGCCTCTCGGACGCCGAGCAGGCCGCCCAGCAGTCGCGGCACGACGCCAAGGAGGCCCTCCGCAAGCGCAGACGACTCGAGCAGGAGGAAAACGTCCGCAGAAAGGCGGCCGAAAAGAAAGCCAGGACGCCCGAGCCCGCCGGGGACGCCGCCGCCCGCCCGGGCGCGCCCTCGCACCGCGCCCAGCGGGAGGGGCTCGCCAGGTACCAAAACCCGCGCGACGCGGGAAACGACTCGGACGACGATCTCCAGTACTACAGGGAAGAGGTCGGAGAAGAACCGGACCAAGCCATGCTCCAGGCCGCGCAGAACAGAAAACTCGGAAGAAGCCTCCGGTACGCCGAAAACAGACCCCACACGGACGCGAGGGACGAGGGACGACCGACGGACGAGGAGGAAAGGGGAGGAAGGGGAAGGGGGGGGGGGAGGGGGAGGGGGGCGGCGTCTCTGGGGTGAAGAGAAAGAGGAGGGGAAACAGCGGGTAGGAGGGAGGGGGGGGGAGAAATGGGGAGGAGAAATGGAGATGGGAGGGAAGAGGGAAGCGGGCTTTGGAAGAGGAAAATAGGGATGGGGGAGAGGTGTGCGGCTCCCCTCCCTCCCCCCCCCCCCCCCTTGCGGGGTGGGTGGGTGCGAGGGTGCTTTGTGGGGATGTGTGTGGAGAACGAGGTGTGTGCTTTTGTGTGTGCGTCTGCTGTGTGTCGTGGAGTGGAGGACGAGGGCACTGCTGGGGCCGAGCAAAGAAGAGGAGGAGAAGAAGAAGAAAACCAGAGAGAGCGCCCGCCCTCTCCCCTCCCTCCACCTCCCCTCCCTCCGCGCCTTCCACCCTCTCCCCTCCCTCCACCTCTCCTCTCTCCACCTCTCCTCCCTCTCCCCGCCCCCCGTTCCCCGCTCCGCTGCTCCGCCGTTCCCGCTCCCCGCTCTTCCCTTGCTCGCTCCGCTCGCCACTCCCCGCTCCTCCCTTGCTCGCCCCGCTCGCCGCTCCGCGCGCATCCGCAAGACCCGGCCTTTCGTTTTCTGTGACGCCGCTCGTCGCGTCCCTCGCGCGCCGCGACACGCCCGCCGCGCCCGCAGACACCATGGGATTCACCATGACCGGAAAGCAGGGCCAGCTGGTCATCATCCTCATCATCGGCACGCTGCTCATGGTGTCGGCCTCCAAGGGCCTGATCCCCGAGAACGCGTCGCTGTTCGGCATGATCCTGCTCGGCGGCTACGCGCGCTTCCGCCTGATGCCCAAGCGCCGCGACCTCGCGCCCGCCGGGGAGGAAGAGCCCGCGGCCGCCGTCGAGGGCCCGGCCGCCAGCGCGCCCGTCGTGCGCTCGACCGTCTCGCGCCGCAGGCGCGCGTAGACGCGCGTCACAACACGACCGAAGACCGTCGCGCGCGGCGGGACGACCGCGGGACGACCGCGCGCCCCGCCGCATCTCCATTTCATGAGCCGCGGCCCGCGGCTAGGGCACGGAGGGCCGGGGGGGCGGGGGGGGGGGGGGAGAGAAGCGGAGTGGGTGGAGGAGGGGGGAAGACGTCGGAGGGACGGAGGCGGAGGCGGGCGGGGAGAAGGGAGAAGGGGCTTTCGGATCGGCGAGGACGCCGGCGTCGATCGCCGCCGGAGGCCCCCTCCGACCGACCGGCCGTCGCTCTCATCAGACGGAGCGCCGCAGGGGCAGCGTTTCCTCCCGTCGCCTGCGCGCCGCAGGGGCAGCGTTTCCTCCCGTCGCCTGTGCGCCGCAGGGGCAGCGTTTCCTCCCGTCGCCGGTGCGCCGTGCGCCCTCGTCCTCTCCGCCTCCCCTCTGTTTCCCGCTCGCGTCTCAGCCCTCCCGACTCGATGCCCCCATCCCGGTCGCCCGCTCCTTTTCCCCTTTTTTCTTTGCCTCTATTCGTTCGTTGCAACCACGCCGTGTCACCTGCTTTCCCCAGAGAGAGAGAGAGAGAGAGAAGGAGCGGAGGGGGAGCAGAGCAGACGGAAAAGGGGAAGAGAGGAAAGGGTTGCGGGTGGAAAAGGGGGGGGGGGAGAGGGACGGATCGCGGGTGGCGATCGTGCGCGGGGCGATCAAAGGCGGTGCCGAGCGGCAAAGGGCGAAAAAAGCGCGGCGGGGCCGCCGCACGCGCACCGGGGGAGGCGAGGAGGCGGTCTCGCGCGCATACCCGCGCGTCCCTCTCCCCGCCGCCCTCTTCCCTCACACCTGCTGGGCCTGCTCGGGGGTCTGCACCTTTTTGATGCTGAGGGCGTGAATGCCTCCCATGAGCGGGCTCATTGCAGAGTTGACCAGCTGGTGGCGCTGCAGCAGACGCTTGCCCTCGAACGCGGACGACACGATCTGCACCTCGAAGCTCGTGCCGCACCTGCACGGACGGAGGAGGCCGAGGGGGAGCCGGCGGGGGGAGGGAGGAAGAGGTCGGCCGATCGCCGGGGAAGCGCCCACGGAGCGGCAGCGCGACGAGATCCGAGCGCGCGCGCCCGCTCGCCAGCCGCGTCCACGCTCGGTTCGCGCCGCGATCGCCACCTCCCCTCTCCCGGATCTGCCGTCGCACCCTCCGGAAATGTCCGTGACGACCAGGTCTGTCGGGGAGAGCGCCGCGCGCAGCGTGCTCTCGACCTCCGCGGCGGTCACCATGGCCACCGCCGCTGCCCGCTCTGCGGCCAACAAGCTCGGCAATCCGCTCGGCGCGGCGATCCGATCGTCCGAAAGGGGGAAGATCGACGGCGCGACGTTCGCGCGCCGCGGGTCCACGCCGCGGCCCGACCTCCTCGCGCCGCTGGGCGCGCGCGCGCGGCGGCCGGCCTCGCGCGCGCGCCCACCCGGGGGAGCCGCTCCGCGCGGCACAACGTGGGGGCGCGCGGCTTCGCGAGCGCGCGCGCCCCACCTGGCCACCCCTCCCCCCGCCCCCCGCCGCTGGCTCCGCGCCCGCCTCGGCCGCGATCGAGAGGGCCTCGATCGCGTCCCGCGGCGCGCGCAGCCCCGTCGCCTCGCTTCGTCTGCGCCCGGCCGGCGTGCGGTCTCCCTCGGTGCGCGACGCGGAGCGAGCCGCCCTCGTCCCGCTCGCCCGAGCCCTCGCGCCGCGCGCCGGCGCCAGCGGGCGTCTCGAGCCGCGTCGGCGTCCGCGGCGGTCCCCGTCGCACAGATCGGGCCGAACCGCCCGCTTCGCCGCGGCGTTGATCGCGTTTCGGTGCGCTCGGGCGCCGTTCGCGCGCGCCGAGCCGCTCCGGCGGTCCGAGGCGCCCCGCGGGGCGCCTCGGACGCACCGCGTTGGAGGCGCGGCCGGCCGCGGCGCGCTGCCAACTCCTCTTCCCACTCCCCCCCCCCCCTCTCGGTCTGCGCAGGCGAGCGAGCGTCTCGGCGGGGGGAACACGCGCTCTAGGCGGCGGTTCGATCCGCCGGGCGCTTGTCGCGCGGCCGATGCTCCTCGGGTCGGCGTGAGGCGCACATCGCGGTCCGGTCGGGGTCGCGCATGCCGCTGCAAGGCGCGCCCCTCGCGCGGGGGCCGCTCGACGGCCCCCTCGGCGCCGCCCCTGCCTCGCCCAAGCCTGGCGCCAAGAGGGGCGGGAAGGGGGGCAGGAAGAAGGGCAAGAAGGGCGCTGGAAAGACCCGGGCGAGCGAAGCGGCCGCGGCGGCCGACGACCCGCTGTGGGCCGCGATCGCGGAGGCGGTCGACGGAGGGGGGGGCGGGGATGGGGGAGCCACGGACGGGCGCCGGGGAGGGAAGTGGGGCGAGAGGGGCGCAGGAGGAGCGCGCGGAGACGCGAATGGAGGCGTGACCTGCAGAGTCGAGGCGGGAGGAAAGGGGGAGAACGGGGCTTTCGGCGCTGCCGAGGGTGGCGCCGGCTCCTCGGCCTCTGCCGAGGGTGGCGCCGGTTCCTCGGCCACTGCCGACCCCTTGGTATCTTCGTCCCCCCCGGACCCTTCTTCTGCGTCTGTTCCGGCCACCGGTTCCCCCCCCCACCTGGATCCTCTTGCGGATCCTCTCTCCTCCCCCCTTGCCGACGCTTCAGACCCCCTGGGCGCGTCCGCGTCCTTCTCTGCGCCCGCTCGCGCTGCCTCGCGGGAGGCCGAGGACCCACTGTGGGCGGCGGTCGCGGAAGTGGCTGGGGACGACTTTTTCCGCGCCGCCCTGGGCGCCGACCGCCCGCTCGCGCGGGGGGGCGGGCGCAGAGCGGACCGGAGGAGGGAAGACCTCTCCCCGTCCCCCCCGCCGGAAAGCCCGCCCCGGTCGCTCTCTCCCGACCGCAGAAGGAGAGGGTGGAGGGAGGAGGAAGAGGACAAGGGGGCGCGCGGCGGCAAAGGGGCGCGGAGCGAAGCGGGGGATGACGAAGAGGGAGCGGAGAGCGAAGCGGGGGACGACAACGAGGGAGCGCGGAGCGGGTCCGAGCACGACGGAGAGGGAGCGGAGGGCGAAGCGGGGGATGGAGGAGAGGGGGCGCGGGGCGAAGCGGGAGGTGCTTGGGGGGAGAGAGCTTTCGGGGAGACGGCTTTTGGAGAGGAAGCGTACGGGGAGGAGGTCGGGGGAGGGAGCCCTTCTCCTTCGACCTCTCCCTCTCCCTCTTCGCCTCCCTCCTCGCCTCCATCGTCGCTCCGCATCGCCACGACCGGCGCATCCACTGCGACCAACGGAAACGGCGACGGCGCTCCCGCTGCCGCTCCCGCCGTCTCCGCCGCGGACGGCAGCGACGCGTCTCCCTCTCTCTCCGCCGCGGACGGCAGCGACGCGTCTCTCGCGGGCCACGCGGCCTCTGGCGGCGCCGGTTCTTCTCCTCCTCCTCCTCTTCCTGCTCCTCCTCCTCCTCCTGCTTCTTCTTCTCCTCCTCCTCCTCCTCCTCCTCCTCCTCCTCTTCCTGCTCCTTCTTCTCCGCGTTCGCCTGCGTCTGCTTCTCCCGTGTCGGCGCAGAGTTCTGGGGGCACGCCCTCCGGGGGTCGCGCTTCCGGGGCGGTTCGTTTGTCGTCGCCGGCGGTGCTCATCTTTTCGACGGCGGGCAAGCCCGCGTGGTCGTGGGGCATCGACCCCGTGGCGGCGACCGAGGTGGCCGCGACGGCTCGGGCGCTGCTGGCGGTGGCGTCCGCGCGCGGCGAGAGCCTGCGGTCGATGCGCCTGGGGGGGGTGGTCTTCTCCCTGCTGGACCGGTCGCCGCTCTACCTGCTGGCGGCCTCGCCGGGGGGCGAGCCCGTGGCCGTGCTGCGGCAGCGCCTCGTGCTCGCGCACGGAGGCGTCATCTCCATGCTCACCGCCTCGGGCGTGCGCGCCGTCTTCCAGCGCGCGCCGGGCTACGACCTCCGCAGGCTGCTCGCGGGCTCCGAGGGCGTCCTGGACGGCCTCGCAGAGCAGTGCTGGACCGCACCCGCGGCCACCCTCGGCGCCTACAGGACGCTGCCCATGCTCCCGCACGCCAGAGGGTACCTCCTCAGAGCACTCCACACAGCAGTCAAGGTGCGCGGGGAGGAAAAAATGGGAGGGCGGAGGGCGGAGGGCGGAGGGCGGAGGGCGGAGGGCGGAGGGCGGAGGGCGGAGGGGGGAGGAGGGGAGGAAAGGACGAGAATCTCATCCACCTCTCGCTCCCCCCATCCCCCCCCTCACCCCTCGCTCCCCCCATCCCCCCCCTCACCCCTCGCTCTCCCCATCCCCTCCACTCCCCTCGCTCCCTTCATCCCCCCCTCACCCCTCGCTCCCCCCATCCCCCCCCTCACCCCTCGCTCTCCCCATCCCCCCCTCACCCTTACTCCCCCCTTCTTTTCCCCTTGTGCAGTCTGTTGAGGGTGTGTACGGTGTTGTGCACTGCGGTTCGCACGTGGCTGCGTGGTCGTGCGGATCGTCTGCGCTTCCTCCCCCGTCGCCGTGGGACGCGCTTCTGCTGCTCAACCTGATCTCGGCGGCGCGGGTGCGCCCGGGGGGCGAGGCGCTGGCGCCCGCGTGCCTGCCGGACCTGAACGCGGACGCGAGCCTGCAGACGTACGTGCGGTGTCTGTCTCCGGCCAACGTCCGCAGCATCGAGGAGGCGTCCAGAAGGCTCGACCGGGCCGTCTGGCGGGGCGCGGACATGCTCGACGGCAGCAAGGTGCACGACACGGCGCCAGTCCCGGACGGGGCGCTCGCGCCGGGCGCCGAGGCCCGGTCCGGCCGGGCGCCCGGGCCGGACGTCTCGCTGGCGCTCGTGGTCGCGGGGCAGCCCGAGTGGGACGCCCTCGCGAGGGCAGGCAGAGCGTTCGAGCGCGCCCTCGACCGCTCGGGGTGCCTCGCGGCGCTCCGGGCCGCGGGAGCCTGCGTCGCCGAGGAGTTTGCGCCCGGAGCCGGCTGGGACGAGCCGCCCGCGCTCGACCCTAGGCTCGCCGCGCCGCCAAAGTGGCCCGCCTCCGTCCTCCGCAGCAGGGCGCTCCAGCCGCTCCCGGGACCGCCCGCGCCCGTCGGCGGCGGACCCGCCGCCGCGCTCAACCTCCAGCGCCTCCCGAGGGCCGTGGGGGGGGGGGAGCCGGGAGAGGCGCCGCTCCACTACTGGCTCTACAAACACTCGGCCACCACGCAGTACGTCTCGAGCCTCCTCGCACCGCCAGTCAGCATGCACGTTCAGGTGAGAAGACGAACGAGGGAGCGAAAGGGGAAGCGGAACCAAACTCGCCGAAACGGGGGGGAGGGGAGAGGAGGGAGGGGGGGTTTCTTGCCCCCTTTCTCTCCCCCCTCACACGCGCGCTTTCCATTCGCACGCACGCTCGCACGATCGCTCGCTTCACCCTCGGCCCACCTCGGCCCACCTCGGGCCGCTCGCTCGCGCCTCGACCTCACGTCACCTTGCCTTGGTCCGCTCGCTCGCGCCTCGACCTCACGTCACCTTGCCTTGGTCCGCTCGCTCGCGCCTCGACCTCACGTCACCTTGCCTTGGTCCGCTCGCTCGCGCCTCGACCTCACGTCACCTTGCCTCGGTCCGCTTCCCTCGCCCTTCCTCCCCCCCTCCCCCCCCGCTCCCCCCTCCCTTTGCAGCGCACGATGAGTGCGATCGCGCAGGTGCGCGCGGCGATGTACGACCACGGTCGCGCGACGGGCGAGGGCTCTGGCGCGGCGGAGACGGTCCGCGTCGAGCTGCGCAAGGACTGCACGCTGTTCGCCACCGTCGGCGCCGACGCCGAGCTCTACCTGGTGCTGGACCCCCTCACGGAACGCAAGGGCGCCAGCGAGCTCGCCGCGCGGCTCGGAGCGTGGCTCCGAGCGCAACACGACTGCTGGTTCTTCTAAGAGACGAGAACACGCCAACACCCCAGCCCCACGCATCCACGCTCCGCGCCTCCCCCCCCATCACCACGCTCCGCGCCTCCCCCCCCATCACCACGCTCCGCGCCCGCTGGCGCTCCCGAACGGGCACGAGCGACCCACGCGTCCGCCCGTCGCGCCTCTGCACGCTCCGCCGCCGCTGCTTCCCCTGCGCCATTCGACGCCTGCGGCCGCGCTTTTGATCGCACGACGAAACGACGCGGAACCGCACGGAGAGCGCAGGGAGGAGGGAGTGGGGGGAGAGCGAGCAAAGTGCCGCGACACCACCACCGCCACCGCCACCACACAACCACCGACCGCGCCCCCGGCGTGGAGCCCGCAAAGTGCCGCATGCCCCCGCCCCTCCAGCATCCGTCCGCTCGCCCCCACCCACGGGCGCATGCCCGCGCGCACACTCGAGGTATTCCGGCGCACGCTCCTCGCGTTGCAACGGACAACGGCGGGCGTGCCTGCGCGCCGGTCGGAGAGGGGCAAAGGGGGGCGGTCGGGCCGCGTCGAGGCCGCGCCGCGCCGAGCCGCCCGCGCCGACGGCGGCAAGCCGGTTCGGCGGGGGAAAGAACAGAGGGATGTCGCACGCGTCGGGCGGAGGGCGAACAAAACGCGCCGCGCACGTCGGGCGGAGAGCGAACAAAACGCGCCGCGCACGTGGCGGCGCAAAAAGGAAACAAAAGGTGCCGCGCGCGTCGTCGGAGGGGGCGCGCTTTCTTTTTTTTTTCAGCGCGGCAGCGAGGAGGTCTAGTACCCGCCGGGGGGGGGCTTGGGCAGGCCAAAGGGGAGTCCCGAACCGTCGGAGACGTCCTCGAGCGCCCCCACGACCCCTTCGCGCGGCGGGTGGCCCCCGCGGTACTCGGCGAGCAATCGCTCAGCCTCGCTGGCGCGCGCGCGCGAAAACTCCTGCCACTCGAGCATCTTGGTCAGGTGGTAGGCCGCAGAGGCGACCCCGAGCGCGGCCAGCATGTTCCCGCCGGGGCCCACGTAGGGGTTTGCCGACGCGCGATACCCCATCGCGCCCGCGAAGAGCATGGAGGCGAACGCGGACATCTGGTGGCCGGTCTCGTGCTTGCGCGCGTCGTCGGGGCTGCTCCCGAGCGACGACGTCCACAGCGCCCCGACGCCAAACGTCGCGCTCGTCACGGCGCCGGACACGAGCTGCGGGGCGCGGCGAGGGCGTGAGCGCGGACAGAGGCGCGGCAGAGCAGGAGACGCGCGGGATGCGCCCAGAGGCGCGGCGGAGCCGGGGGCACATGGGGTGCGGCGGCGGAAAAGGGCGCGACGCGCGCGGCGCGCGGCCCGGCGAGGCGGTTCGCGCCGACGCCGATCCGCGTCCCCCTCCGCCCCGCGCCC
>PGFX01003982.1:0-10675 GCA_003612995.1 Prototheca bovis | reverse complement strand
CCCCCCCCCCCCCCCCCCCCCCCCCCCCCCCCGGTTCTCTTCTCTTCCCACGCCCCACACTCTCTCCCCCCCCCCCCGCCTCCCGCTAGCCCTCCTCGGACATCCAGCGGGCGGGGCACCGAGGCCGCCCGCCGCGCGCCCGCTCCGGCGGCCGCTCCGCGCGCCCGCGCGCTCAGGACCCCGCCCGGTCGGCGCGCCGTCTGGCTTCGCATCTGCCCACAGCGCGCGCGGTGGGCCCTCGTCGGACCACGCTCCGTCGCTGGCCCGCACAATTCTCGACGCCCGCGCGGGCAGCAACGCCCCCATGGACGTCGACCTATGGGACGACGGGCTCCCCTCGGACGACGGACGCCGAGGTGCGCGCGCCGGGGCCGCCGCGGGGCGGCATCGGGGAGCGGCTGGGCGCCAAGGGCGCGCTGCGCCGCGCCGCACGGCGCAGCGCGCGTCCCAAGCGGACGACCGCGCGACGCGGCGTCCGAGCGTCACGACGCGCGCCCTGGCGCAGCTCGACCTCGGCTTCCGTTCGCTCATCGCGACGCGATGCGAGCCGACGCGTGGCGTGGAACTGGCCGAGGTGAGAAAGGAGGGGAAGGAGAGGGCGAGGACAAGCGAACGCGCACGTGGTTGGGGCGCCGGGGGCGAGGCGGGGAGGCGGGGGGGCGGCAAGGCGAGAGGACAGCTGGGAGGGGCGGGCAGAGCCGGCGGGGCCCTTTGACGGCGAGACGCCCTGGGCGAGGACCGAGAGGTGCCCGGGGCCACCGAGCCCCGTCTCTGCAATCGAGGGCTGCGACGCGGACCTTTTCGGTCACGGACGGGCGGGGAGGCGCGAACGGCGATCCGAGCGCCCCGCGATCCGGCGGCGGGAGCGTCTGCTCGCGATCGATCCGCGGAGCGTTCAGGAGGCGGCGCCGCGGGGAAGCGGACGGCCTCGTCGCGCCGGGCGCCTTTGTCGTCCATCTTCGCTTTCGGCTCCCATCGCGCTCCGCCCCAAGTCGTTGCTCTTTCCTTGCCCGGCTTTCCCGCCTCCTTTCGTCCCCTCCTCACCCCGCTCTTCCCGCCCCCTTTCGTCCCCTCCTCATCTCACGTTTTCTCCTCTCCCCTCCTCTTCTGCCCTTCCGCCCCTCCCTGCCTCTCAGCATCTCCAAAGCGCTTGAAGACGTTCTCCGCCGACGAGGGCTCGTCCCCTTCCACCGCGCCATCGTCGCCGTGCGGCTCCCCGACCGCAACGCTCCGCCCGATGCCGTCCTGGGGGTCCAGCCGGGACGCCCTCCGCGCGCGCCGAGGGGTGTGGACGGCCGGCGAGGGATCCCGCCATCGCCGAACCGGCGCGGGGCGGCGACGGCCAGGCTTCGACGACGATGACGAGGATGACGACCCCGACGAGAACCAGATCTCTCGCGACGCAGAGGCGTCCTCAGCGGTCGAGAGCAAGGCCTCCAAGCGCAACAGAAAAGGGCGCTTCGTTCCGATCCAGAACAACAAACGGCGAGGCCCAGGCCTCGACGCCCGAAACGAGGAGACGGACGGAAGCGCGCGCGCCGCGGCGGAACCGCGAGGCGCAGGGGCAGGGGACGCGCTTGCGAATCGCCGCGCCCCCGGACCAAGCGCCAACGGCGACGCCCTCCGCTCTGCCGGCCGCGCGAGCGAGACCGACGCGCCGCCTTCCTCTTCTCGCGTCGCCTCTTCCCTCGAGGCGTCCTCGTCCGACCGCGTCGGAGAGGACGCGGGCCGCGGGCCGCGGGCGTCGCGCCGCTCTGCCGACGCCCCGCGTGCAGGCCTTTGCACGCGAGCGGCCGCGGGGGACGGCTGCACCGCGCCAGAGCTGCGCGGGACGGCCGCGGAGCTCCTCTCGGACCTCCTGACGTTGGAGCGGAGCTTGCAAGACTCGCGGTCGCACGAGGAGGAGATCCTCAGAAAGGCGCACGAGGAGACCGCCGCCGTGCACCGGACGCTCGAGCACGTTCGCAGGGAGGAGGCGCGAAAGACGGGCGCCGCCACCACGAGGGCCGACCTCTCTCGGTCGCCGCGAGACTCGAGGGCCGGATCGCCCCTTCCGCTCGAGGCTGGTGCCGCGACGCTCTCTCCTCGACTCTCCCCTGATGCCTTGCCGCTTTGCGCTGCAGCAGCGCCGCGCTGCGATGGCCCCCCCGACGCAGCAGACCCTGGGGCCCCTCTCCCGAGGTCTGCGTCCCCGAATTCGGCCGTCCCCGAGCCACCCTCGTTGCCCCCCGGCGAGGTGGTAGACCTGCTGGACAGCGACAGCGATGACGACGACGCGGGGGCCAAGAGCGGACCCGGAGCGGCGAGCTCTCCGCGACGCACGCGCTCCGCGAGCCGCGCCCCGGGCCGGTCGGGCGCCGACGCCAAAGACGCCGGCCCGGCAACGGCGTCGAACGCCGCCGCGCCCACCGCGCCCGCCGCGTCGGCCCCGCCATCGCCAGAGGACGCACGAGTGTTGTTGCGACTGCGGTGTCAGCACGGCAGCAAGTTGCTGCTCGTCCGCCGGCGGGCACCCCTGCGCGCCGCGTTTGCGCGCTTTGTCCAGGAGGCTGCGGCCGAGGGGTGGGTCTGCGACGACGCCGAAGTCTCCGACGCGGCGTTCGAATGGGACGGCGAAAACATCGACGAGAGCGCAACCCCGGACGCCTTGGGCGTCGAGGACGAAGACATCGTCGACGTCTTCTTCAGGTAGGGCGCCGGCAAGGCTGATCGCCCCTCCGGCCTCAGAACCGCGGGCTCTGTGTCATCCACCCTCGGACAAAGCCTCCGCCTCTTCGCCCCCCCTTCCACCGCATCCAACGCCCCCGCTCCGCCTCTTCGCCCCCCCTTCCACCGCATCCAACGCCCCCGCTCCGCCTCTTCGCCCCCCCTTCCACCGCATCCGACGCCCCCGCTCCGCCTCTTCGCCCCCCCTTCCACCGCATCCAACGCCCCCGCTCCGCCTCTTGCGCGACTCGACAACCCCGCTTCTCTCTCTCCCACACCGCCGCCAGTCTTTTACCCCCTCGCCCCCCCCCTCCTCCCGCACCGCCACCTGTCTCCTACCCTCTTGCTCCCACCGCCGTCCACCTCCTACCCTCTTTCTCCCGTCGCCCACCACCGCGCCCCTGCCTCCCCCCTCCCTCCCCCCCCCCCCGCATTTTCCCTCTCCCTTTCCCTCCTTCTCGCACGCTTCGCCCCGTTCGCTCCCCGCCTCGCTAGCGCCGGAGCTTCCCGCCCGGACCCGTTTCCCGCGGACACGCGGTACGCGTCCCCCGACTTGACCGGGCGTCTTCCCCCCCTCGGACGCCCATCGTCCCCCTCACCTAGCCCACGACCGACCGCCGCGGCTCCCCCCTCCTCTGCCGGCGCTCCTGGCGCTCCCGGCGACCCCCCGGGGGAAGCACCGAGTGGTACCGGGGAGGAGGGGGCCTTGCGAACGTTCTTCGGAACGCCGCGCGCTGTAGCCTCACTTTGCTTATCGCGAACGCCGCCTCGTCCGATGCACCGCACCGGTTCTTGTCCCCCCCGACGCCCTCGTCCCCCCGCCGTACGCCCGCGGCGTTACCTTTTGCGACCCCTCCCCGCGCCCCCCTCCAGCCAGCCCGACGCGCCCCTCCCTGTCAAACCCCACCGCGGCGGGCGGGCGGAGCGCGGCGATCGGCGTCCGCGGCGTGCCCACCAACGCCGATCGACGCGGGAGCGCTCGCGATGGAAAGAAGAGATGCGGTGGGACCAACGCGCTCGCGGGCACGGCGCGTGAGGCCGTCGGGGAGCGCCCCGGTCCCCCTCCGGCGGTCGACAGGGAGGGGGGGGGAGGAGGGGAGGAGCGGCGGCGCGTCCCGCCGTGTCGGCATGCACCGCCGCGTCGGCTGGGCGTGGCGAAAAAGCCCCTCCGAGCGACCGCCGAGCGGATCGCTTTGCACATCTCGCTTGCTTCGAGCGCATGTCAGACGCGGGGTTGAGCCTGTCCGACTGCGCGGCGCTGCATGGCGGTCCGGTCCAGCGCGCGGGCGCCGCCGTCCGGGGCCGGCCCGGGTCGGCCCCGGTCGCGACGGCGGCTGCGAGCGCTGGATCGCGATCGGCGCTCGGGCCTCTTCGGGGTCCCGGAGCGCCACCCGGCCCCGCGGCTTGCCGGTCGTCCGCGTCGACTTTGCGCGGCGGACCTCCGAGGGCGAGACGCATCCCGAACAAAACCCGATGGCGGGCGCCGCGCACGCGAGCCGGCGGACGCGGTCTGGGGCGCGCGCCTCCGCGGGCGACCGGAGGGGAAGCAAAGTCGAAAGGAGGGGTCGGATGCGGGGGGCACGAGGCGGTAATATAGCTGTCCGCTTGGTCACTCGAAGACGTCTCTACATTCGTTCCGCTTTCGTTCGCGTGTGCGCGTGCCGTCGCCGCGCCGTCGTCCATTTCGCCCCTCGAGGTCTGCGGCTCGCGATGGCTCTCCGTGCGACGCTGCTCGTGCTCGCCGCGCTGGCGCACGTCGCCCACGGGCACGGATACGTCTCCATCCCGCGCTCCAGGAACTTTATCGCGAACAGCGACTACTGCCCGCAATGCCTGAACGCCGGAGGTGCGCACGCCTTTGTGCGGGCGTTTCGAGCGCGGAGCGCTCGAGGCGGCGGAGCGGGCGCGCGAGCGGCGCGCCGAGCCCGCCGAGTGCGGGGGGGGCCGGCGAGGGAGCGAGACGGCCCCGCCGCCCCTTGCGGTTCGCGTGACGACCGGAGGCGGCGGGAGGCAGGGGGGGGGGGGAAGACGACCGGAAGGGCGGCGGTCGGCCCGCCCCGCGCTCCAAGCGTGCGTGCCCGTCCGTCGGACGGCGAGCGAGCACCGACACCGCGAGCTGCTGCCGTGATGCCGTCGCGAGGCCGGTCGTCCGAGTCGAGGGTCGTTCTTCCGCCGACCGAGGTGCCCTGCCGTCGGGGGGGGGGGGGGGGGGAGGGAGGCGCTGGGCGGACGTGCGCGCGCGCGCACGTCCGCTGTCGACCCGATTGAGTCGACCCGATCGCCTCTCTGCGAGCGTGCGAGTCGTCGATGTGACCGTCGGCGTTTGGGGAAGCGGGAGTCGGCGGCCGGGAGGAAGTTTGACCAGCCTCCACGGGGGGGGGGGGGGCTGGGCTGGGGCGCAGACGGGGAGGGGAAAGAAGCGGGGCCCCAACGGGTCGGCCCCCCTCTCCGGTTGCCGAGCGGGCGGCGTACGGCAATTCGTCGGGGGAAAGACGGCAGCTCGGCGCGTTCTCCGTTCGCGGTCAGACGGGGGGAGGTCTGAGCGAAACGAGGGGAACGGTGGGCGCTGGAGAGGCCAGGGAAGCTGGCACCGAAGAGGGGCAAGAAGGCCTCGACCGGAGGGGCGCGCACCAGCGAACTCGAGGGGCCCACCTCCACGCGCGGAAGAGCGCCTTGCGGACGACTGCGTGTGCTCCGGGGCGACGCAGCGCGAGCGTGGGCATGCGACCGCGACGCGCGCTTTCGACGCCTCGAGGGTCGGGTACCAACACAGGGAGCGGGGAGATGGGTTTCCGCCCCTGCCCGTTCCTGAAGGGCGGGGCAGCGCCCGCGGTCGCCGCGAGGGACGACTGAGCGATATGACCCTGTTTCGAGCACCGACGCGCTCGGTGACGCGTCCTGCATCTCCGTCGGTCCCGTCGAGCCTTTTCGAGCGCCCCGCTGGCCGCCAGCGCAAGGAGGGCTGGGCGGTGTCCCGCCGTCGCTCCTCGGCCCTTTCCCCTAATCTCGCTCCCGGCGCCCAGCATTTGGGAGGCGTTTCATCGTCAAGGCACGGAAGCAGATCTCTCTCGCGACTCCATGACCGCCGCCGTCTTTTTCTTCGTCGTCCGGCGGGTCGCCGCCGACGCGGCAGCGCGGCGCTCGGGCCGCTGACGCCCGGCGCGGCAGTCCCATCCAGCGCCTTGCCGCTTGCGGTCACCGGGCCGTCTCTTCCCTTTCTCTCCCTTCCGCCCACGCTCTCCGACTCGTTGCACCCACCGGGCGCGTTCGTTCCTCTTCCGCCCTCGCTTCGCAGGCCCCTGGGCTGTGTCGGCCGGCTCGACCCTGACGTGGCCGAGCGGCCAGCACGGCATCTGCGGTGATCAGTACTCGATCCCCGAGCCTCGCCCGAACGAGGCCGGAGGCGTCTACTGGTCCGGCACCATCGGCGGCAGCTACACCGAGGGGCAAGTCATCGACATCACCGTCGTGGTCACGGCGTTCCACTGGGGGCGCTTCGAGTTTCGCCTGTGCCAACTCCCCCTCTCGCGCTACGACGCGACGGCGCAGCGCGAGCAGCTCACCGAGGCTTGCCTGGACGCGCATCAGCTGGTGCAGGCCAACGTCGACGGCGCGCAAAACCCAGGCGACAGGTACTACCACCTCACCTCGGAGGAGGGAAGCTACACCATCTCGATGCAGCTCCCGAGCGGAGTCACCTGCGATGGTGACTCGAGCTCCTGCATCCTGCAGTGGCACTGGACGACCGGAAACAGCTGCAACCCCTCGGACGAGCCCTCGCAGTACATCTTCAGGCCCCAGCTTCCGATCTGCGGTGAGAACGGCGCCTACCCCGAGGAGTTCTGGAACTGCGTCGACATCACCATCGCGTCCTCTGGCGAGTCGACGCCGGCCACCTCGACCCCCTCGCCCTCGCCCTCGCCCTCGCCCTCGCCGGTTCCCACCACTCCGTCGCCGTCCCCCTCGCCGACGCCCGTCACCCCGTCCCCATCCCCGTCTCCGTCTCCGTCCCCCTCGTCGACGCCCGTCACCCCGTCCCCATCCCCGTCTCCGTCTCCGTCCCCCTCGTCGACGCCTGCCACCCCGTCCCCGTCTCCGTCCCCCTCGCCGACGCCCGTGTCGTCCCCTCCCCCGCCCTCGCCTGACACCTCTTCGTCGACGCCCGACTCTTCTTCCTCGTCGTCGTGCTCCGCCGGCGACGCCGCGTGCTACTGTGCCGCCAAGGGTGCCGAGGGTATGTTTGCCGACACCAGCATCTCGTGCGGCAGCTACTACTGGTGCTGGTCGAGCGGATCCGCCTACATGTCCTGCCCGAGCGGGCTCCGGTTCAACGACGCCATCTCGACCTGCGACTGGCCCAACAACGTGATCTGCTAGACGTGAGCGGCGAGGAGAGGCGCGATAAAGAGTCGGGGCGGGGCGCCCGAGGGCCGAGCACCGAGGTAGGCTCCTCTGCGCCTCCCGCAGCCCTGCAGTCCCCCTCCTGCTCGACCCGCGCCGATTCGAGACCGCCGCCTTTGCGCTCGCCTCCCTCTGCTCTGCATGCTCTGACGAGTGCCGCCCGCGGCGATCCCTTTCCCTCCTTTCTGTTTTTCCGTCCTTGTCCGACTTTCTTTCGCCCTTTGCCTCTTCTTCCCCCGGCCGCTCCAGCGACGCAGCGTTCGAGGCACCCCCGCCGCACCGCAGGAATGCGGCGTGGCGTCGATGCGCGAGCCTCGACCGGCGCCGGCCAAACCTTTTCGGTTCCTTTCCGCGCCGACCAGTAGGACTTTTGGGGTTGCGTCGCGAAGAAATCGCGGGCCGCGCCGCGGTGTCCGCGCCCTTGCTTCGCGCAGAGGTGCCAGGGTTGTGCCGCGTGGTGCGACCCTGGAGCCTCTGTGCACCGACCCGCAGCCTTCTCGCCGTCCCCTGTCTCTGCGCCATGCTCCGCGGCGGCGATGCGAGTCCTCGCTGCGCCGCTTTCCCGCGTCGGCTTTTTCACGGCCGCGCTCCTCACGTCCCTCCCGCCCTCGGCTCGTACCTTCGCTTCCGCCCCGCAGGGCGTCGCCCGGTCCACCTTCACCCCAGACCCGCTCGCGGCGGGCCTTTTGGCCCCCTCAAACCGCGTGCCATACCCACTCTTTCCATGCATTCTATTGACCCCTGCTCCGCCCGTCTCAGTTCCCGATTTCCCACCTCGTTCGCGATTGTTTCATCGCCCCCGCTGCTTCGCCGGCAGCTGAAACACCAGGAACGCCGCTCTGGGGAGAGTGCCGCGCCCGAGCAACGAGCGACGACGGCGCACCGACGGCCCACCGCGACGATGCCCCTCGCGAGAGCGTAGCGCGCGCACCGTTCGCTTCGGAGGACGGGCGGACAAACCGGAGGGGGGGAGCCGCCGCTTGGCAGGCCGGGCCGCGAGGGACCGAGAGCTGCACGCGTTCTTGTCTGCGGGAAAACGTCGCCCAAAGCCGAACGCGTCCTTGTCAGCGGGACCGCGTCCCCGAATCGAACCAAACCGACGCCCAGCGATCGGAGAGCGACGGTGGGAGGCGGCGGCGACCGCCCGCCGGCTTGCACGTCCCGCGACGCGCATCCCCCAGCGCTCCCGAGCCCGCCGTCTCCGTCCCCTCCGTGCCGTTCCCCGTTCCTCGGCTCGTCCCGGGGCCGAGCCGCGCGCGCCCGCGCGCGCGCGGGGGTCGAGCGGAGAGCGTCGCTCCCGCGCCGGGAACGGCGGTCGGTCTGCAGGGACCGCGCGCGCGTCACGTCGGTCGCGTCCTTCGTCTCGGATCGCTCCGGTGCGACCGCACGCCGAGCTGCGGCACTCTGCTCGGGGAGGTGCGCGGGATCTCGCACCCGCCCCGGCCCGACCGCCCTGCGGCGGCGCGAGAGGGACCGTCTTCGCCCGGCAGACGCAGCCACCCCGGCCTCGGCTCGTTGCGGCGCCGAGGCGATCGGCGCCGGCAGGCGGACTCTCGCGATCGAGCGCGCTCCCCAAAGCGGTTCGCTCCGCGTCCTCCGCCCGCAGTGCGTCGAACGGCGCGAACCTTGGGCTCGTGGACGCCCGCGACGAGCGCCTGGGCGCTCGATGCGCAGCTGCCTGACGCGCGTTCACGCGGCCAGGGTCTCCCGTGCGCGCTCGCTCGGCGGTTCGAGGCTCCGCTCGGCCCCGCTCGCGCGCACGATCTCCGCTCGTCGCGAGGAGCTCGGAAGCCGTCCGCGATCATGAACCTCCCCGACGACGTCCCGAGCGCGCTCAACCTCGCCGTGCAGCTCGCGCGCGGCGGCGACCCAGCGCGAGCGCTCAAGGTGCGAGCTGGCATGCGTGCTGGACGGTGGGTGGCGGTGGGTGGAGGGTGGCGCGTGCGCAAGGCTCGTCGCTTTCTCGCAGGCCCCGCGACCGGCGTTTTCGTCACCTCTTCCCGCCGCGCGGCATCGCGATCGCGCCCGTGCCCATGCCTCCCCGTCACACCCCGCCGCCCACCCCCCTCTCTCTCGTCAGGTGCTCCTGGACGTGGCGACGCGAGTCCAGGGATCTGGGCCAGCGCTCGAGCACCTCGCGCGCGTCGTGGAGGCCGTGCGCCGGGACGGCGGACAAGACGACCTGTCGGCCCTCTTTGGGGCGCTCTCCCTGGGTCTCGGCGAAGCGCAAGCCGACGCCGGACCTGGGCGTGGCGAAACCCCGATGCAGGACGGCGACGGCGGTGACGCCCCAGCGACCCTCGGCAGCAACCTCGCCCTGACCTTCGCGCATCCCTCGTCCGGCCCAGCGCCGCACGACCGCACGGCGGAGGGAGAGGGCGAGGCCGTGCGGTGCCCGCACTGTGGCGGCCTCGTGGCCGCCTCGCGCATGGACGCGCACCTCTCCCTGTGGTGCCACGTGCTGCACGGATGACGTTGGGGAATCAAACGGCGGGGACGTGTGAGCAGAGGAGGCGAACCGCGAACCGCGGGCGCGCTTGGCGCGGCGGGGCGGAAGACCCAACGCCGAGGTCTGCTGGGACGCCCGTCGCATCCGCCCAGGCCCATCGTCGATCTCGCTCCTCGTCCCACGGCGCAGCGCCCCTCCCATCCCCGCCTCGAGCCGTTTCGCCTCGAGCCTTTCTGCGCTCGCGCCGCCGCTCGCTTCCTCGCTCCACCGGAGGCGCGCTCGCCTGTTTGTCCCTCTCCCGCCACCCCCACTTTCCGCACACGCGGGGGCGGCGGGAACCCCTCGCACCACGGCTCGCCGTGCCCGCGTCGCGTTCCGTTTTCCCACCCGCCCTTTGCAGCTCCTCTTTTGATTCCGGAGCCGCAGATACCTCTTTCATCTGTTCATTCCAATCGCGCAAAGCGCCTCAACGTCCGCTCTTTTTTTTTTTTGCCACCTGCCCCTCCTGGCAGGCCGTCGAGCCCAGACCAGACCGGCGTCGTTCGTTCCCGCCTCGTTTTCGCCCCCCCTCGCATCTCTCGCGCGCCTTTCCGTCTTTCGTTTCAGCAATGCACCTTTCGCTCGCTCCTGCGTGCCCCTCCCGGCGTTCCTCGCCGCCTCCCGCCTGCCCTCCGAGCCCTGCGCGTTGTCCTCAGCCTCTTCGATTCCTCTTTCTTTCCTCCCCCCTGACGCGTTCATCCCTCCTTCGCCCGCGCACCGCGGCGAGTCGCTCTTCGGACACAGCGGTAACGACACGACGCATGCGTGCAGGGCGCAAGACTGGAGGGGGAGAGGGGGAGGGCGGAGCCGCACGCGGTGGTGAACGCACGGCGGCGGGCCGCGAGCTCGTTGCGCCCGTCGGACGGGTCAGGTGCCGTCGACGGTCGCGCTTCGGGCGAGGCGCTTCGCGGCGTGACGCCGCCGTCGCGCGCGCGCGCGCCCGACGAGGGCCGCCGGCGGTCGCCGCGCTCGCCTCGGGAGTGCGGCGACCGAGGCGACCGACTCGCGCGCCGGCCGCGCACCGCCGCGCCGGTCGGGCTGGACGCATCCGCCGTCCCCCCCCCCCCCCCCCCCCCCCCC
>PGFX01003981.1:0-10700 GCA_003612995.1 Prototheca bovis | reverse complement strand
CCCCCCCCCACCCCCCCCCCCCCCCCCCCCCCCCCCCCCCCTCGCGCGCGCACCTCGCCGGTCGTACGCCTCCCTCCAGTCTCCTCCCATCTCACCCCCTTCCTTGCCTCCTCCTTTTCCCTTTCTTTGGTGGCGCAGAGCGTGCAGACGTTCCTGGAGAACACGCTGGGCTCTGCCTGGTCCGACCTCGTCCCCTCGTCGTGGGCCAACACCACCTCGTTCACCTGGAGCAACCTCGAGGAGGCTCTGTCGAACGTGACCAGCCTCCCGACCCTCTTCGACGAGTACTCGTCGCTCACCGGCAAGCTCTGCACCGCCGAGCAGTACAGCAAGGGTGTCAAGGCCAACCCCGGCTGCACGGGCCCGACCGTCACGCTCAAGTACGTCCCCAAGGTGTGCGTCTTCTCGTCCGACCTCAAGGACATGGTCTGCGCGCCCTCGAACATCACGCTCATCCGCAACCCGGGCTCGTGCGTCCTCGACCTCCAGCCCGCCTCGCACTACGTCGGCAAGGAGTGCAACGTGCACTTCACGCTTGGCAAGTCGGCCAACTACGTCAAGGGAGGCAGCGAGTACCCCATCGCCCTCAAGCCCGTCAAGGAGGTCCTCTCCGCCGTCAAGTCGGCCGTCGAGGAGAAGTTTGACGACAAGATCACCAAGATCAAGTCCACCAAGGCCGCCGCCGACGCCGCCGTCGTCGCGGGCATCGCCGCCCTCAAGTCCATCAAGGGCTAGGCCTCCCCCTTCTCCCTCCCCCGACCCGACACGACCCGACTGCCTCGGCGGCGGCGACCAAACCCTCCCCCCTCCGGTCGGCCGCGCGGGACGCGGGCCTTCCCGAGTCGCCTCGGGACCTCTGACCGACGCGCAGAGCGGCAAACGGAGGGGCGAACAGCCGGCCGGCGAACGACTGCTCCGGGACGATCGCGGACGGCGCCCCACGTCGTCCACGCGACCCCCCGCGCGCATCGAGCCAACCCCTGACGGCCCAGCCTTCAACGGGCTATCGCTTGACGCTCCCAACTCGCCCTCTTCGACGCCTCGACCCCCCCTCCCCCTCATCTCCTCTTTTCCTTTTTTCCCCAGCCACGCTCCCACTTTCCAACCACCTCTTCCCCGTTGCGCTCTTTCGCCTCCCCCTCCACCCTCTTCCTCCACCCCCCTGGTCCGTTCATCTCCGTCAGACCTTCCCTTCTCCTCTCCCTCCCCCACTCCCCTCACTCCACCGCCTCTCTTCTCCCTTCCCGGGGGCGCCCAACCCGTCCTTTCTGCTCTCCCCCCTCCTTCCTACCGTCTTCTCGCACGTTCGCTGGAAGCGCTCGCTGCAAGGCAAAGCATTCTGTGTCACCAGAAGAGAACGTCTCTCTCTCTCTCCCTCTCTCTCTCTCTTGCGAGCGTGCACGTCCATGCTCTCGCAAAAAGGTTGCGGTGGGCGGTGCACAGCCGAAGAGGTCGGGCGCAGGGCCGGTAGATGCGGCGGCGTTTGAGAGCGGACCGCGTCAGGATAGCAGCCTCCCGCGAGCGGCGAGAAGCACGTGCCGGAAGGACCTCCGGATCGCGAGCGCGGCGCCTGGGGCTCCCCGTCGGGACGCGACCGGCCTCCCTCCTCGGATCCCTCCCGAGCCGCCACGCGGCGCCCCGCTCCCCGCGCGCGCGGCCCCGACGGGCCGGCGGCCCGCCGGCCGCCGCCCGTCGGCCTGCGCGCGCCGCTCGGCCGTCGACCGTGGACACATCTCGCCGCACGGGGCGTTCGCGTCGCTCGATTCGTTCCGTCGCGCGCCGGCAGTCCGCCTCGCTCCCCCGCGCGCCCCCCGTCGCAGCCATGGCTCGCGACGCGCGTGAGCGCGCGAGTCCCCGCGCAGCCTCGGCCGCGGGCATCCCGACGCCGACGCCGCTCGAAGACGGAGCGGAGATCCGAGCCGACGAGCGAGCCGACGAAGAGACCTGGGACGACGAGCTGGTCATGCCGCCGTGCACCTTTACCGCGGTCTCCTCGTTCGTCTCCTCGGGCGCGCTCGGATTCGCCATGGGGTTTGGTGCGCGCGGGGTCGGAGGGAGCGGGGGAGCGGGGAAGCGTCAGGTGGGAGGGAGGGGGGGAGGGCGGCGAAGCGTCAGGTGGGAGGGAGGGGGGGAGGGCGGCGAAGCGTCAAGTGGGAGGGCCGCGAGGTGGGCAAGCGGGTCGGCGGCGACCGCGAGCCGCGCGCGGCGGAGCGAGGCGGCAAGCAAACCGCTCGGGCAAGGCCGCGCGCGTCGCCCCGCCGCCCCCGGCCGCGGGCGGTCGCGGCCCCGCCTGCCGCCGTGCCGACCCGCCGCTCGCCCCTCCCCGCGCGCAGGCGGCTACTGGCTCAAGCACCGCGCGCACGGCGCGTTCTTGGCGTCGTTGCGCGAGAGCATGCTCTCGGGCGTCTCCTGGGGCACCATGGCCGGGGCCTTCAGCGGCGCGTCCTGCCTCGCCATGCGCGTGCGCCGCAAGGCCGACCCCATCAACGGCCTGGTCGCCGGCTGCGCGGCCGGCGCGGCCCTGGGCGCCGGCGGCGGCCTCCACTCCGCGCTGCAGAGCTGCGCATCCGTGGGCGCGGTCACCTACTTTGTCGAGGGCGTGCTGCCAAAGGTCGCGCGCGGCCTCGGCGGCGGCGCGCCCGACGCGGGCGTGGGCCGCGGCGGCCTGAGCGGCCTCCCGCCGGGCGCAGAGTACCCCCCCTCGGGCGCCTTCCCCGCCGGCGGACTGCCGCCGGCCCCTCAGGACGGATCGGCGCCGCCGCTCCAGCCGTACCGAAAGCCCCGCTTCGCGCCGCACGCCATCCCCACCAAGGCCCGCGGCAGGCGCGCTCGCCTCGCCCCGCCGCGACCCCCGACGGCCCACGTCGCGCGCGCCGCGCTCGGCGGCGCGGGAGCGCCTCCCGACGCAGAGCTCGTCAACCCCCTCGCCTTCCCCGCGTCGCACCCACTCGGAGGCATCGTGGCGACGCAGAGGGCGTCCCTGGAGAGCGGCCCGCTCGCGCAGGCGTCCGTCGACGCCTCCTCGAGGCTCTCGAGGGCGCTCCTCGACGCGGCCAGGCCCGCCGCCGAGGTCGAGCTCTTCCCCGCCTCTCCCTCCGCCGCTCCGCGCCACGCCCGCTTTTCCGCCGTCCGAGCCGCCTCTTCCCTGCTGCTGCTGCCCAGCCACGCGCTCGGCGCGTTCGCGCCGTGCTCGCAGCGCGGAAGGCGCGGGTGCGGCGCGTGAGCGTCTGCAAGGCGGCGAGCGTGCGAGCGCGGGGGGGAGAGGACGGCGGCGCGAGCGGGAACCGTCTGACGTTCTCCGCGTCGCGATCCCAAATCGCAGAGCGCGTTTTCCACCGCCCGTGCGAACGAGATGTCCGACCGCAGAATGCCCATCCTCTCCTCACCCTGCCTCTTGCAAACCCTTTCCTCCTTTTTCCCTTCTCCCTCGGCCGTTGTCCCCCCTGGCTTTGCCGCCCAACGTTTCGTTCCTTTTTTTCCGCATCCGACCTGCACTGCCCCAGCGCTTTACCCTCGTTTCTTAGCGCGTTCCCCCCTCTCCCCCCCCCCCCCTCTGCCGACTCTTCCTTTGCCTCGCGCCTCCCTGCGCTGGTTTCGTTTCGCGCCCCTTGTCTGTGCCTCTCCCTGCCTCGTTCCGCGACCGACAGTCCTCCAACCCAACCGCTCTCCGCGTTTCCTGCAACGTTCACCAGACGCGCACACGGGTACACAGAGGGATGCAAAAGCAGTCGCAATCGAGGGAGGGGGAGGGTGGGGAAAGGGGTACGGACGAGCTTGCGCGAGGCGAGCGCGAGGCGCCGCTCTGGGCAAGGCAAAGTGCTAGACTCGCCTAGAACGCGCAGCGTGAGGGGCACGCGGAGGGGTAGGGGGGCGTTCCACCGCGCCTCACCCCCCCCCCTCCTGGCTCTCGCCCATCGTCTTGACCGCCCCCTCTCTCTCCCTTTCGCTGCAGCTTTGCCGAGTTTGACAGGTTCCTTTGGCGATTTTCATCGTTCATCCCGCTTCGCTCTCTCTTTCCTTCCCACCCCTCGTCCCGCCGCGCACGCTCCTCCCCCCCCCCCCCGTCCCTCGTTCCGCCTTGCCCTCGCTTCCCGGCTCGCTCCCTCTTCTCCCTCCCCCTTCGTCCCGCGTTGGGTTTCCGCTCCATCCTCGCGCCCGCCGCGGGCCTCGGGTCGTGGCGCCTCTGGCGCCGCCGCGTCCGCGCCGGGCGGGGGCGTCGCGCCCCTCCCGCCCTCCTCCTTCCGCTGGTGCCTTCGTTCTTCTTCTCAGGCTCTAAAGGCAAAGGGCATGGGTCTTCTGGCCATGAACGCGTCGACGACGTCGTCGGTGACCGCCGCGCGCGCCTTTTGGTGTCTCTGGACGAGCTCGACGAGCACCTCGACGAGCCTGGCCTTGATCTCGGAGGTGAGCATGCGTCCCGAGCCGTACTCGGTGGCGATGCGCTCGAGCTCGTCGTCGTCCTCGAGGAAGAAGCGCAGCCACTGGTAGGGCACGTCGACGTCGAGGTTGGCGCCGTTGGCGCGGTGCTCCTCGAGCGTCTTGCCGCCGCCCGAAAAGGCGTGGCGGTTGACCTTGTCCTTGATCTGCTTGGGCGTGTCGGTCACGAAGATGGCGGTGTTGGCGTCCGAGGCCGACATCTTGCCCGTCTCGCCCTGGATCGACGGGAAGAAGCGCGCCAGCAGCAGCGCGGGCTTGTGACGGTTCAAGCGCGGCGCCACGTCGCGCGTCATGCGAAAGTACGGGTCCTGGTCGATCGCGCACGGGATGAGGCAGCGTGGCAGGTGCGCGGGGGGAGCCTGCGCGGCGGCGGTCGCGGCGCCGCCCTTCTTGGCGTCGCGCTTGCCCTTGGACGCCGACGGCACTGTCGACTCGTTGAAGATGTGCGGGAACGAGTCGGCAAAGCTCGGCGAGGCCTGCACGGCCGGAAAGGCAATCTTGCCGATCGAGTCCTCCTGCTGGAAGCCAAACGTGCCGCGCACCTGGTTCATCGTCACGCAGCGCTGAATGCGCACCACGTTGCGGTACAGAGGACCCTGCACGGCGTCAAAGTCCGCGAACAGGTACGTGCGCGAAACGTCAAAGCCGCACGCGATGATGTCGCGCGCGTTCTCGCGCGCCAGGCGACGCGCCTCGTCCAGGTCCAGGCCGCGCCACAGGTACTTTTCGTCGTCCGTCAGCTGAATCACCAGAGGAACGCCAAACGCCTTTTGCAGATACGCCGTGAACAGGAACGGAATCAGATGACCGAGGTGCAGAGCCTCGGACGACGGACCGCGGCCGGTGTACAGGTAGAACGGCTCGCCGCGGCCGCACGCCTGCAGCACGTCGTCCAGGTCGCGGTGCGCGAAGAAGATGCCACGACGCAAAAAGCGGTGCGCGCGAGCGCCCGTCAGACGCTCGATCTCGTCCAGGTGCGACTGCTGCAGCACGCTGCACCCAAACTGAGCCACCAACTTGTTGTAGTCCACCTTGCCGTCCGAGCCGGCAGCAACCTCCCAGGGAGTCACCACCTGAGGAACGCGCAGGGAGCGGAAAGGGGAGAAAAAAGACGCGGCTCGGAACGGAGACGAACGCACCCACCTCGACGGCAACCCGGAGCGCGATCCCAAGCAGACAGTCGCACCGCCACGCCCGACCTGCGTCCCGCCCCGCCGCCCCGCCGCCCTCGAGGCCCTCGCCGCGTCCGCGCGCCCTCCGCGCCCTCCGTTCCACCCGCTTCCTCCGCTCTCTCCGCTCTCTCCGCTCCTTCCTCCCATCGCCGCCCCGCGCCGCGTCGCCGGATCGGGGCGCTCGACCCTCGCGACGCGCAACGACGGGCGCGAGCAGCACGCGCCTGCTCCTCGACCTGCGCGGCGGGCGCGGCCTCGGCCGCGGCGGGCGCCTCGGTCATGGCGTCACACTGGAGCGCTCGGCGCCGGCGCGAACCGCAGCGGACGGGGGAGGCGCGCGGAAAGATTCGAACCGATCCGATCCGTCACGCACGACGACTGGCGCGCGCCCAGCGCACTCGATAAAGGCCGCACGCCCGCGCGCGGGCGGGCGGGCGCCGGCCGCTCGCCGCGGCCGCCGCGCGCGCGCAGGCGCGGGGCGGGAGAGGCGGCAAAGGGGGGCGCCGCCGGACGGCCCAGGCCGGCGTCGCCGGGCGACGCAGCGCGGCGCGGCGCGTCTCCACTCGCCGTCGCCCATTCGCCCCGCCCGCCGCCCGCCGCCATCCCCGCCCAAAGCTTCCACGAAACGTCACAGGTACACGCGAGAGCGCGCGCGGGCCGAAGCGGAGCCTCGGCCCCCGCGGGGAGGGGCGAAAGCGCCGGCGGCCCGGCGGCGAAGACGTCGCAGGGCGGGCCGGGAGCGCCGCAGGTCGAGCGGCGAGTGAAGGCGGGCAGAGGGAAAACGTGAGGCGGTCGAGAGCGATCAGCGGTGTGAAGACGCGCGATCGAAGCGATGGACGCTGGGTGAGGAAAAAAAAGGCAGGTTGGAAAAAAGAAAAGGGAGGGGCATGAACGGAGGGAGAGAGGAAGGAGCAGCATCGGGGCGAGGAGTCGCAGCGGGATGCCGCGGGGTCAGGAGCCTCTGCGAAAGAATCGGGTGGGTGCCTGCTCTCCGGAAGAGAGCGTGGGCCTCGCTTCGAAGAACGCAAACGCTCGCCCGGCCGGAGGTACAATGCGGGGGGGGAGGGGGGGGGTGGATCGCACGAGGAAAGGAGCTCGGAAAGCGGAAGAGGAGAGGAAGAGGGGGGGGGGGGGGGAAGAAAGAACGCCGGAAAACCCGGCTGGAACGGGAAGAATTCGAGCGCGGTGGAAGAAACAGGCGCAGACAAAAAAGAAAAAAACCACACGAGAGAGAGGAGAGGGGAAAGGCGGATGAGCAAGGCGGGAGGCAACGAAGAGGCGGAAAAGGGCAGACGCGGCGACGGCGCAGCGGGGAGAAGCAAGAGCGCGAGAGAAAGGCGGCGAGCGCGACGGGGGGAGGGCGCACGAGAAGAAAAATGCCGAACGAGAGGGCGGCTCGCCGCGACGCCTCGGGGCGTCCTCGGGCCCGGCGCCGTCAGCGTGGATCGCGTCTCCTCGCCCGAGGCGGGCTTGGCGGCCGCGGAGAGGGTCATGGTCGGACGCCGTGCACGGTGCGTGCATGCGCGCATGTACGTGCGCTGGAGCGGGAGCCCGATCGGGCCTGCAAGCGGGCGCAGGGGCGGGCCGGCGCCCGCGCCTGCGGCCGCCGCATGATGGCTGTGCGAAGCGTCGCGGGTCGGTCGTTCTGCGCGTCGCGTTGGCGGCCGGGTCGATGCGCGTCGGAATTGTTTAGACCTTTGCCCGAGCCTCGCGGTCGGCGCGGGTGGAGACGTTTGACCCGCCCCTTGGCGTCCGGGTCGAGGCGAGTTGGGCGACTCGGGCCTTCCCCGGGCCTCGGGGTCGGGGCGAGTCGAGCGCTGTGAGCCTTCCCCGAGTCCTTGGGTCGGCGCGCGTTGGGGGCACTACGCGCGCTTCCCTGGGCGTCGAGGCGAGCGCTGGGTGGGCGGTCGCTCAGTATTGGTCTCCGTAGAGACTCGTGGCCTCCTCGAGGAGCGCCTGCGCCATGTGGATGCAGTCGAAGAGGTGCGGCCAGGAGAGCAGCAGGGGCTCGAGGATTTGGTCGGGCCGGAAGGGCGCAAAGCCGTTGACGTGAAAGGCGCCGAGGTCGGAGAGCTCGCGGCGCTTGCACGAGTCGAGCGCGTCGAGCACGGCGCGCCAGGCGAGCGCGTCCGAGGCGCTGGTGCGCAGCGACACCTGGTCCGACCTGAGCACAAGCAGCGCGGCCACGAGGCGCGCACGCTCAGCGCGCAGCGCCGCCTGTCGCCGAACGAGCGAGCTCAGCACGCGGCGAAGGTGCGCGGCCTGCCAGCGCTCGATGCGCATGGCCTTGGCCATGCGACGCCACTGGTCGAGCGCCTCCGAGGGCGGCTCCGAGGGCGCCACACCGCCATTGTGCAGCCCAACCGCCAGCGAGGGGCGGTAGCACGCCAGCGTGTTCAGCAGGGCGCAAATGTCCCGGAACTGGTTCTCGATCCAGACGTTAAGCTGCTCGCGCGCCTCGAGCGCGCTCGACGGCGTCTGCAGCAGCTCGGGCGTGTCGCACAGCACGTGCACGATCGCGGGCGTCACCGACGGGTCGGCCGTCGCGACCCCGGGGGGGGTCGACGGCCGCAGGGGCGACAACGGCGCGGGAATGCCGGTCGGATCGCACGCCCGGTCAGACGGCAGCGCCGACGAGATGCGCGGAGGGCGCGGGCGGGTGAAGGAGGGGTCGGCGGAGGACGACCAGGGCTGCCTGGGCCGGCTCGCATCCGCCGGCGACCCCTCGCCGCAGCAGCTGGCCGCGCGCGACAGGCGCGCGGAGACGCCGGCCGAAGCCGGCGAATCCGCCTCCACGCCGTCCTCGCCCTCTCGCGCGAGAGGGGGCCGGCCTGCCGGCGGGACCGAGGTCGCGGGCGCGGGCGCGGGAGACGTGGCGGAGCCAGAGCCGGGGCCGGCGAGGGGCGAGTCGTGCGATCCGGCGCGGCTCGCGCGGGGCGCCGACGACGGGTCGGATGCCGAGGCGACCCTCGAGCGCGGTCTCGTGGGGTCTGTTGGCAGGCCGGGCGCGGGAGCGCCCGCGGCGCCCTCGCGCTCCAGACCGCCGCTGCCCTCGCCCTTTGCGCTGCCCTCGGGCGACCGGAGCGCGGCGAGGAGCGACTGCGACATGGGCGAGGGGTCTGGCATGGAAAAGGACGTGTCGCGTCCCGCCGCGTCGTCCATCGAAAAGTGGAGCGTCAGGGAGATGGGCAGCGACGTGGCAGAGTCGATTCGCTCGCCCACCTCGGCGCCGAGGATGACGTCGTCGGGCAGCTCCGAGAGCGGCACGCCCTCGTCCATGCACAGCGGCGAGGCCATGTCCGGCGCAGAGGACGGCGCGGCGTCGCCGACGGCGCTCGCGACCCCCGCGCTGAGGGCGATCCCGGATGTAGCCGTCCCGCCCCCCGCCCCGGGGGCGACTGCGGCCGCGGTCGCTGCGGCCCCCGCACCGATCGCGCCCTCGACGGCGGCCGCTTCGGCTCCCTTTTCCACTCCATTCCCCTTCGCTTCGACGCACACGGCGCCACCGCGCGCCTCCGAGGAGGCGGCGGGGCCGTCGCTGCCCGCGGGCGCTCGGGCGCTGCCGCCGGCGGACGAGACCTCGTCGCTGGAGCCGAGCTCCTTCCAGCGCGCGTTTCCGAGCCCGCGCTCGAAGGGCTCCGGTTCGACGCTTCCGCGCTCGACGGGGGCGCGGTCAAAGTGCATGCGTCGCGAGCGCGGCGAGACGCACCCCGCGGCGCGGCGGGCGTCGGGCGGGGCCTCGCCGGGCGCACGGTCGGCGCCGAGGGCCGCCTCGTGCGCCTCGGCGTCCTCGGCGCGCCTGCGGAGGTACTTGAGCGCCTCCCGGACCCTGCTCGCGTGCTCGAACCAGGCGCGCGAGACGACGGCGTCGGGCGCGTCGATGAGGCCCGCGTCGAGCCACTGGATGAGCAGGCGCACGGGCGGTGCCCGGCCCTGCAGAGGTGGGGAGCAGATCGAGGCGACAGGGGCGGCGGCGTCGGCCCGGTCGTCCGCGTCCGTCCAGACGCCCCAGCCGTCCGCCTCCATGGCCTCGACCATAGCCGCCAGCATGCCTTGGCACGTCGAGACGGCCGCGATCTGGCCAGGCATAAGACGCGTGTCCTCCTCGAACGTGCGCATGATGTCGCGACGCAGCGCCAGGTCGCGCAGCAGCTTGGTCAGCGTCGGGGGCAGCGACGGGGGCGGCGCGGATGTCGCCGCTGCGTTCTTCCCGCCGCGCTCCGAGATCACCGTCTGCCAGTCGCGGCCGCCCGAGGTGCCGCCGGACTCGGGGCGCGGAAAGCCGCTCTGCGCGAGGCGCGTCGCCCACGAGTCGTCCAGCGCGTCCTCGAGCGCCTCGAGCGCCGCCAGGGGATCCTCAAGCGACGGCGGGAACGCCCCTGGCACCGAAGCGCCCGCCGAGGCGGGGGGAGCGCCCGGGGCGGCGCCGCGCGGGCCCGCAGCGCCGCCGCCCGCCGCGGCGCCCTCCCCTCGCCTCTCGCCCGCCTCGTGGCCGTCCAGGCGGTCGGGCCCGCGCTCGGCCTCGCGCACCCCAATGAGGACGGTCTTGAGGCGGTCGACGGCCTCCTTCTCGCCGCCATGGCGCGAGGCCCAGGGCGTGCCCTGCACGCCCCCGGCCCAGGCCTGCACCAGCGCGCCGCGGGCGCGGTCCAGAGCGCCCTGCGAGATGCCGGGCGCGCCGCGCAGGCCCTCGCTCGCGTAGCACCGCTCGACGAGGTGCCACGCGGCGCGGCCGTGGTCGTCCGGGAACCGCAGCGCGCCCGCGCGCCGCGCCCCGAACGACGGGCTCGCGCCCGCGCCGCTGGGCTGGCGCGAGCGCAGGCTCGAGAGGTCCGGCGCCGGCGACTGGGCGGCCTCGGCATCTGCGGCCGTCCGCAGCAGCTTGAGCGACTCGTCGCACGTCGCCAGCATGCGCTCGCGAGCGTCCACCATCTGCGTCAGCGCCGCATTCTCGTTGCGAAGCGCGTCCAGCTCCGCGGCCAGGCGGGCGTGCTCTGCGAGAGCGGCCTGCGCGGCCTGACGCTTCCGGGCCCGGTACCGCGCTTGGGCGCTGAGAGGGCAGGGGAGGAAGAGGGGGGGGGGGGGGGGGGA
>PGFX01003980.1:0-10702 GCA_003612995.1 Prototheca bovis | reverse complement strand
GGGGGGGTGGGGGGTGGGGGGGGGGGGGGGGGGGGGGGGGGGGGGGGGGGGGACGGAAGGGGGCGAGGCCGCAGCGGGGACGGGCGGAGGGCGCGAGGCTCGTCCGGTTCAAAGCGCAAGGGTGGGACGGGAGGCGGCGGACGGTTGCGCGCGGCGGAGCGGGGAGGCGAGCGGAGGAAAGGGGGGCGGGGCGACGGCGCGGACGCGCGGAACGCCGAGGAGGCCGAGCGGCTCCTGCGAGCTCGCGGCACCTGGCCTCCCGCGGCGGTCGGGAGCGAGGGCGCAGGGGAGATCTCGTTCGCCGGGCGGCCGGGAGCGAGGGCGCCGGGGGGCTCTCGTCAGCCGGGCCGGGCGGGGGACGCTCCAGCGGGTCGGCGCCGGTTCCCGCCCTCGACTCGCGCGCCTCCCTCTCCCCCTTCCATGGCCCGCAGGACGAGCCGCTTGGCGAGCCCGGTCGAGGGCGCCGGAACGCACTCGCTGTTGGCGTGCTGCGCGCTCGCGTGGCTGGCGGCGGCGCGCGAGGTGGTCGAGGACGCGACCGTCGAGGTGCGCACGGCGCTGTCCGCCGCGGTGGTGGCCGCCGCGCGGCCCGACGCCGCGGGCGCGGCGGCCGCGGCCAGGAGGGGTGAGCTGGTCGGGAGCATGCAGCTGTTCGTCGGGGGGTACGTGGGCGACGCGCTCGAGATGGCCATGGTCGCCATGCAGTGCGTCGCGGCGCGCGAGGCGCGCTGCGCCAGCGCCGACGCGTTCGGCAAGCTGCTCCCGACGCTCGTCCGCGCCGCGCCGGGCATCACGGACGGGTTTGGGCAGGGGTACGTCTGGACCGGCGGTGTGGACGGCGCGCCGCCCGCGCCGCTCTCGCGCTCGCCGTCCTCGAGCGCCGGGCGGGGGCCCTCCCCATGGGCGCCGCCCCCGGCGGGCGGCGCGGGGGCGACCGCTTCGGCGGCCGCGTCGCGGGCGCCGCCGCCGCGCATCATGGGATGGCTTGAAAAGCTGAGCCAGGGCGGGCGCTGGCAGCGGCGGTGGGTGACCGTGTCGGTGGCCGAGGGCGCCATCTGGTACCACAGCGCCCCACAGGACGGCCCCCCCTCGGCCTGCTACCCTCTGCGCCACGCCTCGCTCATGGAGCTCCCGCCGGAGAGCATCGTGGACGCCGTGGCGCACAGCCGGCCGAGCAGCTGGCGTGCGCACCCGCTGCGGCGCCCCGCCAAGGCGGAGCGACGCCTGTGGCTGCACTGCCGCTCGGCCGACCCAAAGGTGCCCCCGCGCGACCTGGTGCTGCGCGCGCCGACGCCCGAGGTGTGCGCGCAGTGGGAAGAGGTGCTGCTCGAGGGCACGCGGCGCGCCAGGGGAGAGCCCGAGCCGCCCGTGCGCGCCGCCGAGCTGCGTGCGCTCGTGGCGCTCGCGCTCGCCTTTGCGACCGGGCGCCGCGAGGACCACAGGCGGGTGGTGCACGCCGTGGGCGGCCCTAGCGACGACGGCGAGGAGGCGGGCGGCTTTGGAGGCATCCGAGCCGTGGACCCGGCCGCGGGAAGGGGCGTGGACGGCGCCGGACGCGGGGCCGGCGTTCCCGGCCCGGCCGGGGATCCCGCCTCCCTCATCGCTGGCCCGGCCGGGGGCTTCCCGTCCTTTGCCGCTGGCCAGGCTCGCGGCCGCGGCGCCGGGGCGCCGCTGGCCGGCTCCGAGGGCGGAGAGGAGAGCCTCTCCGGTCGAGCGGCCACGCCGGTGGACGGAAACGACGACGCCGACTCGCTGGTCGAGGCGGTCCGCGGCTGCGGCGGCGCCGGCGGCAACACGCCCCTTCGGGGCGGCTCGGCCGTCGACCTCGGCGCGGTCGACCTCGTGCTCTCCGGCGGAGCGAGCGACGGCGCGCGACGCGACGATGACGACAGCGTGGTGGACGCGCGCCACTTTTGCGGCGAGGAGAGCGGCTGCGAGATCCACCCCGTCGGGAGCCTCGGGAGCGGCGCCGCGGCGGTCGCCCTCGACGACCTCGAGCTCGAGTGCATCGAGGCCGCCAAGGCGCTGCTGCTGGGCCACCCGGAGGCCTCGAGCGGATCCGAGCAGTCGATCGAGAGCGACGCGTGGGCAGACGGGCACGGGAGAGTGGCCGGGCGCACCACGTGGTCGGAGGACGCCGAGCGTCCGGACGCCCGCATCGTGTGGGTCGAGGGCCTGGGGATGGAGGCTGCGCGCGACGCGCTGGGCCTGGACGCGGAGCGGTCGCTCGACAGCACGGCGGGCCACGGAGGCGCGCTCGAGGCGCGTCCGCGCAGCTCCAATGACCCCTCGAAGTCGTTCACCGACCCGGACGACGACCCGTTTGCGCGCTCGCTGCCTTCCTCGGACGCGAGCGCGCCCTCGGCGTGCCGCGCCGAGCGGAGCGCCCGCTCGCTGGGCGTGACCGATGCGAGCGCCGCCTCGCTGCGGAGCCCCAGCATGGACGCGAGTTCGCTCGTGGGCGTCGCGAGCTCGTCTCTTCCGACGTTTGGCGAGTCGTTCAAGGCGTCCCCCGAGTTTTCGAACGACAGCGTCGCTCCCGGCGTCGTCGACGCGTGGTGCGAGGCGGAGGGCGCGGCCGCGGGGCATGAGACCGCCGACTGGACGCTGCAGGAGCCCTCGGGCGAGCCTTCCGGCGTCGAGCTGCTGCCCGAGGGGTCGGCGCTGTCGGACGCGGCGGACGGCGACCTCGACGCCGCCGAGCCCGCGCCGCACGCCGTGCCGGAGGCGCTGGCGCGCATCGCCGAGGAGCGCGCCGCGGAGCCGCCCAACAAGGTCGAGCGCGCCGCGCTCGAGGCCATGATGCCGCGCGTGCGCGAGTGCGCCCTCGCGATGCGCTCTAAGATCGTCCCGCTGCTGTCCCGCGCGTCGAGCGAGGCGTTTCGCCGCGCGCTCACCCCGCTCGCCGACATGCACCGCGTCGGTTAGAGAGCCGACGCGGGGGGAGGAGGGGCACCGAGCCAAAGCCGCTCCGCGCCGCCTCTCCTCGCGCGGGGCGGGGGGAGGTTTGCGCCCGCACCCTATCCCCCACGCCCACGCAAGGAAGCCGAGGCTTGGGTCATTTCGCTTCCCGTGCTCCGGAAGCGGCGCCCCCGCAAGAGCCGGCTGGCGTCCGTTCGCCCGCTCGTCTGTTCGTTCCCCCTCCCTGCCGCCCCCTTTTTTCTTCCTTGTCTTTCTTTTCATTCGACCGGGTCCCCTCTTCATGTTTCTCCGCGCGCTCGGGAAAGTACTCGCTCGACGCGTAGGCGCGGGGCATCTGCACCAGGTAGGGTCGCCAGGGCGACGCGGGCGACGCGGCCTCGACCAGCAGACGCGCCGCCAGGCGCAGGCGCGGCGGGAGCGCCTCGATGGCCGGCGGGGCGCAAAAGGCCGGGGGAGAGGCCGGGGAGAACGGAGCGGGGCGGGCGAGGGACGGGCTTGGCGCCGTCTCGGCGCCGTCGCTCGCGTCCGCGCGCGAAGCGACCGCATCCCCGCCGCCCTCTGCGAGGTCATGGGACGCATCGGCGCGTCCTCCGTCGCCGGCTCCCGCAAAGTCCTTGGCGGGCGCCCAGGGGGCCGCCCCGACGGGCTGCCCCGTCCAGAGCAGCGCCGAGGCAGGCACCCGCAGCACGACCTCTCCCGCCGCGACGGCGCGCGAGGAGACCATGCCACGCCATCCCTCGGCCACGAACGCGGGCGAGACGCCCTCGAAGGCGACGCCCCGCGCCGCGCACCAGGCGGCAAAGGCAGGGTCCATCGGGAGGGCGAGGGAGGGGTCAGGGGGGGGAGGGGGGAGGGACGGGCTGGAAGGGGAGCTGCGCAAGGAGGTGGGCGCGGGCCCGGGGAGCGGTCGCGTGCGCGGAAGAGGCACGACGGCCTCGTTCCGCGACGGGCGACCCGGAGCCTCTCCGAGCGACTCGGCTCTGTTGTAAAATTTTCAAACGTCGGAGAAAGGAGAGGTGCGGGCGGCGAGGTGGCAGGCGGCCGCCGAGATGCTCGCAGCGGCGGAAGGCGCCGCACGGGGCCGCACGCGCGCGCGCGCGGGGGGCGGGATGACACAGGGAGCGAAACGGTAGGGAGGGGGCGAGAGAGGGGCGAAGGTGGAGGGGGGAGGGATGGGAAAACGGGGGCCCATCAGGCGGGGGAGGTGCGTGAGTGGGAGTCCGTCGGGCAGTGGGGGGTGCGGGAACGGGTGTCCGTCGGGCGGGGGCGTCCGGCCGAAAGGGACGCTTTTGCCGTTCGCCGCGGGTCGTGATCCGAACGCGTCTCGTCCTTGCGGCGTGTTTGGCAACACGTGCCTTTACACACGCGGCGTCAAAGAAAGGGGAGGGACGGCGTCGATGAAACAAGGGGGAGGAAACGGGGAGGCTGGAAGAGCGAGGGTCGCAAGGAACGAAAAAGGTCGAGAGGCGAGAACGGGGGAAAGGGGGAATTGGGGGAAGAGGGCGTGTGGGTCAGAAGCGATGGAGGCGGGGAGCGCGGGGGAACGCGGGAGGCGATGGGAAACGTCGAGATGCGGAGGGAGGGGGGGGAGCATCGGGAAAATGTCCAGAACGTCGGGGAAAAGCGAAGAAATGCAAGGAAAACGGGTGAAAAAAGGCATGGGGTCGGAGAGGTAGGTCGAATGGGCACGGAGAGGAGCACTGCGATCGAGAGAACAATGAGGGCCGACCGCCCGGGGCGTTTCCGGCCAATCTCTCCCCGTCCGCCCGGGGCGTTTCCGGCCAATCTCTCCCCGTCCGCCCGGGGCGTTTCCGGCCAATCTCCCTCCGTCCGCCCGGGGCGTTTCCGGCCAACCTCCCCCCGACCGCCTGCGCGTCCCCTCGCGCAAGGCGCTCAGGCCCTACCTCTGCGTGCCCTGGCGCGTCGGCCGATCTCTTCGTCGTCTCCCGCCGCCTCGACGCTCGCCCGGCCTCTTTTTCCCGCCGCGTTCTGGCGGGAAACGTTGGCGGTGTCGCGCTCGCGCGCGTTTTCGTCGGGGCTCTTCTGCGGGTCGCGACTCGGGCCGCGCCTCCCCTCGTCCTCGTCCCCCTCCGCGAAGAGAGCGGCGCGAACGCTGCGCTGCGAGAGCGGAGACGCGGGCGGGGCTCCCCGTCCCGCGCGGGAGAGCGGCGAGGCCTGGGGAAAGGGCGGGCGCCGGCGCGAGGACGCGGGCGAGCCGGCGAGGCCGCGGGGGGGGGGGCCCGAGGCGAGCGGCGACCCCGGGCTCGCCTTTCCTCGTCCTCCAGAGGCGCGCGGCGACCC
This sequence comes from Prototheca bovis, assembly GCA_003612995.1. Classification (NCBI taxonomy): domain Eukaryota; kingdom Viridiplantae; phylum Chlorophyta; class Trebouxiophyceae; order Chlorellales; family Chlorellaceae; genus Prototheca; species Prototheca bovis. The sequence goes on along the minus strand of PGFX01003980.1, from coordinate 5,479 downwards.
CGGACTCGCTCCTCCATGCACCCCCGAGGCCCGGGGCGAGCTCGAGGTCGCCCCCCCTCGTCCTCCTGACGCCCGGGGCGAGCTCGAGCTCGCTCGGCCTCGTCCCCCCCCCGCGGTCGAGGCCGCCGCGTCCGTCCGTCCGCGCTCGCTGCCCTGGCGGGGCGAGGAGGCGAGCGGCGAAAAGCCCAAGCCGGCCGGAAAGCCCGAGGAGCGCGGCGAGTCGTCGAGGCGGCTGCCCGAGGCCTGGGGGGAGTCGAGGCCCGCGGCGCCGCCCCCGCGCCAGGGGCCGCGCGCGGGCGAGACGGCCAGCAGCGCCGCGCGCGCGCGCGCGGCGGCGCGCTCGGCGCGCGGGACCGCGGGCCGGATCACCTCGTCGTCCGAGGTTTCCGAGGCGTCGTCGTCGTCGTCCTCGAAGCGGCCGCGCTGGCCGCGTTGATACTCGGACTCGAACGCGCGCAGCGACCGGAGGTGTCCGCGTCCGGCGCGCGCCGGCGAGCCCGCGGGCGCGGCCGGGCCCGAGCGCCTCCGGCCCGGGGCGGCCGCGCCCGGCCGGGGGGGGCCCGAGGCGGCGTCCCGGGGGTCCCCGGCCGCCTCGCCGGCCCAGGCCTTGGCGTCGGCGCGCTCCAGCTCCTCGATGCGGTCGGCGATCGCTTCGGGCAGCGAGGGCGGCAGCGGCTCCCGCCGCGACGGGCGGCGCCGCGAGACCGCGAAGAGCGACCGCGGGACGGGCGAAGGCGACGCGGCGGGGGGGGGCGGAGGCGATGCGGCGGAGCGGGCGGTCGCAGCGGGTTGGCGCGCGTGCGGCCCGGAGCGGGCGCCGTCGCCCTTGGCGTCGCCCTTGGCGGCTCCGGCGCCGGGCGCCCTGGCCGGCGCTCGGTCTCGGGCCTCGTCCAGCAGCCCCAGCGCCAGCGCCGCCGCCAGGCGCGTCGCGCGCGCGCCCTCGTCGCCCGCCGCCGCCGCGGCGGGGAGCTCGCAGTGCGCGAGCGCGCGCAGCGTGGCCTGCGCGGCCGCGCCGGGAACGAACGACGCCCAGGGAGAGACGGCCGAGGGAGAGGCGGGGGCAGCCCGGAGGGAGGGCTGCGGCGCAGCGTCGCCTGAAGCGGCGGGCAGTCCTCCGAGCGTGGCATCCCCCGAAGATGCGGGCAGTCCTCCGAGCGTGGCATCCCCCGAAGATGCGGGCAGTCCCCCGAGCGTGGCATCCCCCGAAGATGTGGGCAGTCCTTTGAGCACGGCGTCCGCGTCTCTCGTCCGCCTTTCGGCCCCATCCCTTCCTCCGGATCTCTCCCGCTCGGCCTCGGCCTTGCGTCTCGTCTCGGCGTCCCTCGCGACGCAGGCGCGCAGGACGCGGGAGAGGGGCCGAAGGGCCGGCGCCAGCGCGCCGACGAGGCCGCGGCGCGTCTCGGCGTCCGCGCCCTCCCACAGCGCGGCCAGCGAGCCTGCCGAGGTCGGGATCGCGGCGGGAAACGCGGCGGGAAACGGGAGCGTTCCCGCCAGCTGCGTCGCCAGGGCGTGCACGCAAAAGGGCAGCAGGAACTCTGGCGAACGACGCGCGTCCGGGGCGGGGGAGGACCCGGGGTCGCCGTCGGCGGGCCGCGAGGCGTCTCCGGCCGGGGCGGCGGCGGCGCCCCCGGCGGCCTTTGCCCTGCCGCCCCTGGTCTGTCTCTGCGCGAGCGTGGCGACGAGCCCTTCGCCGAGGGCGAGGTGCGCCTGGGCGCGCACGGCCGCGTCGGCGTCGCGCAAGCCGGCGGCGGCCGCCGCGGCCGCCGCCGCGTGCCAGGTGAGCGGGCAGGGCGCCCGGGCGGCGAGGCGGCGGCCCTCGCGGCGGGCCGCCGCGGCCGCGGCCGCGGACCGCAGCGCGCGCGCCGTCGACAGCCGCGACTGCGCGAAGAGGGAGGCAAAGGCCGAACGCGAGACGGAGGGCGCGGGCGCCAGCAGCGAGAGGGGCAGGGGGGAAAGGGGGAAGAGCGAGGCCGGGTCGGGGCAAAAGGGCGACGACGCGGCCACGGAGGGGGCGTCGAAGCGGTCTCCGCCGGGAGTCGTCTTTGCCGTCGTCCCCGCCGTCGCTCCCGCGTCCGCTACGTCTCCCGCTGCTCGATCTTCCTCTTCCTCGGTTCTCGCCGGATCGGCGTCCCAGCTCCCGGCCGCGAGGAGCCCGTAGAGGGGCGGGGCGAGCGCCTGGGGCGCCCGGCGCGAGAGGCGCGCCAGCGCCCTCTCGCACCCGCACAGCAGGATCAGAAGCGAGACGCGCGGCGGAGGCGAGGGTGGGGGAAGAAGCTCCGGGCGGGCGGACGGGCCCGAGGAGCGTTCTCCTCCCAGAAGAGGCCCGTGGGCTCCCTCCGGGCCCGAGCAATGTGTCGTTGAGTTGGGGCTTTCTTCTCCCCCCTCCTTCTCCTTTGCCTCCCTTCCGAGCGCTCTCCTCAGCTCCTCGATGCGTCGACCCAGTTCGCCGGCCGCCCCGGCCACGCCGGCGCCCTCGGCGCGCCTCTCGCCCACCGCCGGGAGCGCCAGCGCCGCCGCGGCGACCTGCGCCCACGCCCGCAGCGAGGCGGACAGCGCGAGGGCGCGGAGGAGGGAGGTCGAGGGGGCGGAGGCGGAAGGGGGGAGGCCGGACGCGGGCCCGGCAAGGGTCCTCCGAACGGCCTCGCAGGCGTCCTGGATTCCCCCCAGCGCCACGTCCAGGGCGCGCTCCCCGACGGGCTCGCTCCAGCCGCCCCGGGGCCCGCAGCCCGCCAGCAGGGCCGAGACGGCCTTGGCGCGCGAGAGCGAGCGCGGGAAGGGCGACGGGAGCCACAGCAGAGGCGTCGGCGCCTCGGAACGCCACAGCCACGGCAGAGAAAGCACAGTGAGCGAGGAGGAACAGGAAGAGGAAGAAGAAGGAGAAGAGAGGCCCTCAGGGTTCTCGGTGCCTTTGGTACCCCCGATACCCTGGGCGCCCCTGGTACCCTGGGCGCCCCTGGTACCCTGGGCGTCCAGGATACCCTGGGCGCTGCCTCCGCTCCTGCCTCTGCACTCCTCTTCCTCGGCGAGCAGGCGCTCCAGCGCCCTCTCGAGCTCCCTCGCCCTCTTCCCCCCCCCCTCCTCCCCCTCGCCGTCGTCGTCGTTCGATCCTCCCGCCCCGGCGCGGGCGAGCGCCGCGGCGGCGCCCGCGGCGGCCTTGGCCGCCCAGGGGGCCGGCGCCGCGGCCGCGAGGGAGACGAGCGTCGGGAGGCAGCGGTCGAACAGCTCTGCGCGCGGGATGCCGCCCAGAGGGGGCGCCGGAGAGGAGGAGGAGGCGCGGGGGGCGTCGGACGGCCCGGCGACGCCCGGGGCGCCTCCCGCGTCCCCCCGTCGGCTTTCCCTCTCGAGCCTGGAGAGCAGAGGCAGAGCCGCGGTGACCACCGCCGCGGCCGCGTAGAGCGCGAGGCGGGAAGAAGAGGTCGGAGAGCCGCGAGGCGCCACGAGAGTCGCCCCGAGAGCCTCATCTCGAGGCGCCACGAGAGTCGCCCCGAGAGCCTCATCTCGAGGCGCCACGAGAGTCGCCCCGAGAGCCTCATCTCGAGTCGTTTCGCGCTGTTCGGCGCCTTGGCCGGGGCTTTCGGCCCTTTCGGCCGCCTCCCCGAGCATCCTGGCGGCCGCGCCGAGGCACGGCACCAGGAGCTCTGGCGCCTTTCGGGCCGCCCACAGCACGAGGCCCAGCCGTCTTTGGGAGCCGAGACGCGCGGCATCGTCGTTTCCCCCCGTTGGCCGCCCCTTTGCGCCGTCGTCTCCCCCCGTTGGCCGTCCCGTGGCGTCCCCCTGGCCCCCCCGACCGGCGCCCCCGCTCCCCTCCCCCGTCGCTCCCTCGAGCGCGGCCTGGAGGGCTTCCGGAAAGAGCAGGCAGGGCGCTGCCCTGGCGAGCGCTGCCCTGGCGGCCGAGAGGACGTGCGCGGAGGCCGACGGCGCGGGTCCCGCTCTCTTCCTCTCGCCGCCTCCCGCGCCCCCCTGGAGGCCCTGGAGCGCCGCCTGGGCGGCTCGGGCCGCGTCGCCGGCTCCGGAGCGCGGGTCGCAGGCCGCCTCGAGGCCGCGCTTGGCGAGCCGCTCGCGGACCGAGAGCAGCGCCTCGATCGCCTGCGGGGCCTTGGCGTGCGACGGCAGACAGGACGCGGCCAGCGACGCGGGCCGGGACGGCAGACGGGACGCGGCCAGCGACGCGGGCCGGGACGGCTGGTCGCTGGGGGCGCCGCGGGGGCGTCCCAGCTCGTCCTCCGTCTGGGCGGCCTCGAGGCGTCTGCCCCTCGAGAGGACGGCGGCGAAGGCTCCCTTGGCGCGGAGCACCGCGGCGAGCTGGTCGCGCTCGGCGGGCGACGCGGCCCAGAGCGCGTCGGCCCACCAGGCCGCCTGGCGCGAGGGCCGCCGCGCCAGGCGCCCGAACGGGCCGCGCAGGCCCCAGAGGCCGTCCAGCACGCGCGACGCCACGTCGGCGTCCGGCGACGCGCAGGCCGAGATGAGAAAAAGCAGACAGCGCAGCGCGCACGCGCGGACCGACGAAAGCACGGGATTGGTGGCGGAGAGCGAGGGAGAGGAGGAGGAGGAGGAAGAGAGCGCGGGGTTGGCGGCGGAGAGCGAGGGAGCGGAGGAGGAGGAGAGCACGGGATTGGTGGCGGAGAGCGATGGAGAGGCAACGGCTTGCGGGTCGGCGGAGCGGAGGCGCTCGGTGCGGATCTGTTCGAGCGCCTGCGACCAGACGCGGACGAGCCGGGCGAGGGCCGCGGCCGCCTCGCGCCGCACGGGCCGCCGCCGGTCCCGCAGCCGAGTGGCCACCGCGCAGAACAGGTCCGGAGAGGGAGGGCGCGGAGGCGAGGGGGAGGAGGGGGGGAGGGGTCCGATCTCGGGGGGTCTTGCGGACGAGGAGCCGTCTTCCCGATCCTCCCCCTTGGGCGCCCAGGCGGGCGCCGCGAGGGCGGCCTCGACGCAGCCGGCGCAGGCGGCGGCGCGGACGCCCTCGTCCACGTCCGAGAGACGCTCCAAGAGGAGGGAGAACAGACGCAGCGGAAGCGGAGAGGCGAAAGAAGGAGCGCTTCGAGGTCTCCCTTTCCCCTCCCCGTCCCTTTTCCCCTCCTCGTCCCCCTCTCCCTCCCCACCCCTTTTCCCTTCCTCCGTGTCCCTTTTCCCTCTGCCCGCCGCGGTGGTCCAGGCGTAGAGGGCGACGGGTGCGGCGTGGGCGGCGGCCCAGGCGCGGATGGCGGGGTCTCGGTCCTCGAAGCGCGAGAGCAGAGCCGCCACGAGGGACGGGTACGCGCCTGCGCACTCGAGGGACGAAGAGGGAAAGAGGGGACAGGAGGGCGAAAAAGCACACCCGGAGGCGAGGGCCCCTCGGGCCCCCTCCCCGCCCCCGGCCCCGCCGACCCCCGACGCCGCGAGCACGTCCCAGGCCCCGCCGACCCCCGACGCCGCGAGCACGTCCCAGGCCCCGCCGACCCCCGACGCCGCGAGCACGTCCCAGGCCCCGCCGACCCCCGAC
>PGFX01003979.1:0-10710 GCA_003612995.1 Prototheca bovis | reverse complement strand
ACCGCCTCGCCCCCCCCCTCCCCCGGCCGCGCCCGCGCGCTCGCGCGCCGCGCGGCGCGCCTGCGGATTGACGGCGGAAGAAAGCGCGCCCGAGGCCAGGCGGCCGGCGGGGCCCGCCGGCGAAGACGGGGACCCGGCCGACGGACTCTCCCTCTTCCGGTGGATAGCGGCATCAGCTTCCTGCACGCAGGACTCGAGCTTTCAAGATGGTGCGCGGAAAGCACCGCCCAGCTCGCGCCGTCGCCAGAGCCGCCGCCTCGGCCCGTCGGCCATCGCTCCTGCCAGCGCCCGCGCCCCGCTCACCGCCCCCCGCGTTCTCGTTTCCCCTCCCCCCTCCCTCGCGCGTGTAGGTGCGCATCAGCGTTCTGGGCGACTCCCTGGTACGTCACTGGCCTGGCTGGGATGCGCGCGACGGAGCGGAACGAGCGTCGCGGGCGCCACGGGCGTCTGCGGCCGGGGAGCCCAGGAGCGGGGGCGGGGCAGAGAACGGGGGGGAGGGGCCGGGACCTCCGCCTCTGCACCCCTTCCCTCTCCCCCCCCGCCGGCCTCCTCCCCCACCGGGGCGGCCACCGAGCGCCGGCACCGAGCGGCCGCTGACGCGCCCCGCCCTCTCGCGCTCCTCCCCGCGCGTCGCAGAAGGCCATGTACAATGCCGAGAAGCGCGGCAAGAAGCAGGTTCTGATCCGCCCCTCGTCGAAGGTGGTCATCAAGTTCCTGCAGGTCATGCAGCGCCACGGTGCGTGACGGGACGATGGGAGAGCGGGCGCCGCGCGGGCCGCAGCCGTCGGCGACGCGCGCGGCTCGAGCCGTTTTCGCGAGGCCAAAAGGAAAAAAATGACCGCTGGAGCGAGGAGACGAAGCGAGGAGCTGACTCGGCGATGGCCCGGCGGGCGCGAGGCGCCCCCAGCGGAGGAGCATGCGGCTCGCGGCCCGCGCCGTCCGCCGCGCTCGCAGCCGGCCGCCCTGCGGCGTCGTGCTCGTCTCTGGAATCGGATCTCGCGCGCTCGGCCGCGTCCCGGGCGTCTCCCGACGCGCCTCAACGCGCCGGCGGCGGCTGCAGAGGGGGCCGCCGAGCGGGAGGCTCGCGGCGGCAGGCCCACGGGCGGGCGGCGGTGTCTCTACGCGGCTGGCGCCCGGCGCCCGACGGCGTGCCATCGAGGAGCTCTGCGAGGCGCGGTGGGACGTCGTCCGCGCTTCGTTCCCGAGGCGCCGCGCGGGGGCTCGCACGGGGCTACGACGGCGTATGTTGCGGCTTCCTGGGCCGCCGGACGCGTCCGAGGACGGCGACGCGCGGGGCCGGCCGACCGCCGACGGCCGGAGGCCGGCTTGCCCGTGCGGCCGGCGAGCGGACCCGTCCTCCCCCCTCGGGAGCTCGGGCGTTTGGCTCGGTCGCTCGAGCGCTTCGTCGCGCACGGCAGAGGGCCGTTGCGTCGCGTCGGCGTCCCCGGCGTTCCGCCCGTCGTCGTCGACGCGACTCCCTGGCGGCTCGCGGTTTGGCCGCGCGAGTCGGCGCGGCGCCGGTGTCGGCGCCGTCGCGGCGTCCTGGTCGCCGCTGCGCCGGCCGGCGGAGAGACCGGGCCGGGGCGTCTTTCGCCTGGTTCTTTCCTTGGCCTCTGGCGGCGCGAGCCCTGCGGCTTGGGCACCGCCCGTCGAGGGGTCGACGGGGAAGGGGCGGATCCTCGCTGGGTCTCCCCTCTCTTGCCCTTTCCCCCATCCTCTTTTTCGTTGGTCCTTGCTCACCCTCTGCTCTCTTTTTTTTCCTCTTCGTAGGTTACATTGGCGAGTTTGAGTTTGTTGACAACCGCCGCTCCGGCAAGATTGTGGTCGAGCTCAACGGTCGCCTGAACAAGTGCGGCGTCATCTCCCCCCGCTTTGACTTTTCGTCCGGCGAGGTCGAGAACTGGGTGTCGCGCCTGCTCCCGTCCCGTCAGTTTGGCTACTTTGTGGTGACCACCTCGCAGGGCATCATGGACCACGAGGAGGCTCGCCGCAAGAAGATCGGTGGCAAGGTCCTCGGATTCTTCTACTGAGCACGCACCCACCCCCTCGGCCCCGAGCCGAGACCCCCCCCCGCGGGCGCCACGCCCGACCGCCAGCGGACGGACCAAAGCCCCGCGGACCGGCGAGCGACGCACGCAGCGCACGCACGCCACGAGGTAACAGGCCGAGTTCTTGCACGCGAACAACAGAAACAGAGCGGGAAAGGAAAAAAGGGGGGCTCCGAACTCGACGATGCAACGACAATGCAGGGCGCGGATAGGAGGGCGCGATGTTCTCGCATCGCACGGGCCAGAAGGCGCAATGGCCTCGCATCGCACGAACCGGAGGGCGCAAGCCCCTCGCGTTGCTCACAGCGTCGCGGACACGGGCGCAGAAAGCCAAAGGGACCAAGGGCCAATTTCTCCCGAATGCGCTCGCGCGTGGCGCCCATTGCCGTCCCACGAACCGACGCGTGCGTGCTTACACGGGGAGAGCGGCAAATCCGGCTCGAGCGCGGGAAACAGAGAGATGAAGGAAAGCGAAAGCAAGGAACAAAGAAAGAGCGAAAGAGGCGGCACGGGCGCAGCGAGAGGGAAAAGGGACGCGGCACGCCCATGCGGTGGCGAGAGCGGCCAAGCGCGGCACGCCCGGAGCGGCAGCGAGGGAGAGAGAGGCAAAGCGCGGCGTCCGAAACGACGGCGGCGGCGCCGACGGCCAAACCCCAGGAGAGTGAGGGGCTCGATGGCATCAAATGGAGACGCGGGGAGAAAGGGAAAGGAGGGGAGGGACGAGGGCGGGGGCCGCGCCTGCGGCCATGCGGCCGTGCGGGCGGTCGAGCTCGGGCGGGCTCGAGAGCGCATCCGCGCAGCTGCCAAGCGGCGAGGCAAGAGCGGGAGCGGCTTCGATGCCCTTCTCGCTCCCCCTCCGCCCCCCCCCCCCCCTCCCTTGCGTCCCTTCGCCTAGAGCTTGAGGGCCTTGCCGGAGGCCCCCTTGGGCTTGGCATCGGCACCGTCGCCCTTGGCTCCCGCGGCCTGGATCTGCGCAAAGACGGACGCCGACTTGGCGTAGTGTCCCTTCTTGCGCTGCGTCTCCTCGCGCGGCGCGCCGCGCTTGCCGCGTCCCTTGGCGCGCTCGGCGAGCTTGCGCTCGGCCTCGCGAATCTCGGCGCGCTCCGACTTGCGGCCGCCCGGGGCGCCCTCACGGCTGGCGCGCGCGGCGTCCGCCTCGGCGGTCTTGCGCCTGCGCACGCGCTTCTTGGCGGCGCGGCGGCGCTTGCGGTCCTCGCGCGAGAGTTCCGACTCGGCGCGGGCGGTCGAGCCGTCGGCGCCTGCGCGCAGGGGGGCGGCGAGCTGCTCTGGCGCGAGCGCCAAGGCAGCTCCCGCGGCCATGGCGGGCGCGAGCGCGCCGGCCTCGGGCGCGGCGTCTTCCATGAAGATGGCCGGGAGGTCCTTGGCGGCGCGCGCGCCGGCGGCCTGGCGCTCGGCAATCTCCTCGAGCGCGTCCAGCGGCGCGAACGCCGCGTGCGAGAGCGCGTCGAGGCGCGAGCACAGCTCGGCGAAGACGGCCTCGGCCTCGGCGCGCTTGGGCGCCTCGAGCTCCTCGCGCACGCTCTTGACCGGCTCTCCCGCCTGCGCGGCCGCGGCCGCCTCGCGCGACTTGAGGTAGTCCTCTTCGTACAGCTCCGCGAGGCCCTTGGCGCTCTTCGTCTCGTCGATCTCCGGGCGCGAGTCCGCCCTCCGCCCGCCGGCCTGCTCGGCCAGCGCCACCGCCGAGCTCGGCGGGGCCGGGTCGTCGAACGACGCGTCCGCGATGCGCCGCTTGATCAGGTCCTCGATCGACGACGTCACCTCGGCCGTCACGGGCTCGGACGGCACCGTCGTCGTCTCAAAGTCCAGGTCCACCTCGAGCGCAGAGTCCAGGGGGCGGTCGCGCGCCCACGCCTCGCCGCGCAAAAACCACTCCTTCTCGGCCAGAGCCTCATCCTCGAGCGTCTCGATGCGACGCGCCAGGCGCGCGGCGCGAGACTCGTGCGTCGACTGCGGCTCCGAGCCCGACGAAGAGGGAGGAGCGGCGCCAGAGCCCGGCGCAGCCTTGGCCGCCCTGCTGCCCAGCGTCGCCTCCTCGCCCTCGTCCTCGTCCTCTTCATCCTCCTCGTCCTCGTCCTCGGCGCCCTTCGGGCCGCGCATCCAGGCCTCGTCGTCGTCGTCGTCGCTCTCGCCGTCGTCCGCCTCGCCGCCTCTGGCGGAGGCCCCGGCGCCCTTGCGCGGGGCCTCGTCGGCGCGGGGCCCGAAGAGGTCCTCGAACATGGCCGTCTCGCCGCGCACGTTGCCTTGGCCAGCGTCCTCGTCGTCGGACGTCGTGGCGTCCTCGTCGTCCTCCTCGTCGTCATCCGGCGCACCCGCGGCGCCGCCGCGCGCGGCCGGCAGACCCTGACGCTTGCGCGCTCGGCGGCCGAGCGTGGCGCCGAGCGGGCGGCCGTCGAGGGCGGCCTCGAGCGCGGCCTCCTCGTCCTGCTCCTCGTCGTCCTCGTCGTCGTTCTCGGCGCCCGCATTCTCGTCAAACTCGTCCTCCTCGGACTCGGAGTCGGACGCCGAGCCGCCGCCGCGCCGGCTGCGGCGCGCCTCCTCCTCCTCGGCCTGCCGGACGAAGCGCTCCATGTCGTCCAGCTTGAAGTGCTCGTCCTCGAGCTGCGCGCGCACCGACCGCTCCTTGGCGGACAGCGCCTTGGACGACGCGCGGGCGAACGGGTTGGCAGACTCCTCGTCCTCGTCGTCGTCCTCCTCCTCAGAGCCCTCCTCGGAGCCCTCGTCGTCGTCGTCCTCCTCCTCCCCCTCGTCCTCGCTCTCCTTCTTGCCGTTTGCCTGCTTTTCGCCGGCCTTGAGCATCGCGGCAAACTCGTTGCCCTCGTCGCTCTCGTCACCAGACTCCTCGTCCTCGCCCTCGCCCTCGTCCTCGTCCCCCTCCCCCTGGCTCTCCTCGCCCAGGTCTTCGTCCTCTTCCTCCCCCCCCTCGCCGAGCAGGATGTCGATGTCGCGCTCGTCCTCGGCGCTCAGGACCCTGGGCGCCGCACCGGCCTTGGAGACGAGCTTCTTGGCGCGGCGCAGCGCGGCGGCGTCCAGCGGCTCGAGCTGCATCCACAGCTGCTCGGCGTCAAAGCCCTCGGTGAACAGCTCGGCAAAGGCGCCAGCGGGAAGCTTGCCGCCAGAACCCTCGAGCGACGAGGCCAGCTGCGAGTGCAGCGCCGCCAGAGCCGACCGCGCCAGCGACGCGAGGTGCTCGGACGCGGACGCGAATGCGGCCGGCCCGGGCGCAGACGCCGAGAGGAACGCGTCGATCGGGGCCGCGGCGGCCGGCGGGAACGAGTCGGGCGTCGACGCGTCCGAAGCGTCCTCGCCGTTGCCGTCGCTTCCGTTCTCGTCTCCCTCGTCGCCGTCGCCGCTTCCGTTCTCGTCTCCCTCGTCGCCGTCGCCGCTTCCGTTCTCGTCTCCCTCGTCGCTGCCGCTGCGCTTCTCCTCCTCCTTCTCGCGCTTCTGCGGCTTGGCCTTGGCGGGTGCCTGCTTCTTCGCGCCCTCGAACTCGCTGCCCTCGTCGCTCGACAGCTCGTTGAGCGCCTCAAAGTCCGACGGCATGGAGTCGACCGACGCCGCCGGCGAAGACGGCTCAGCGGCGGCCGGCTCCCCTCCCTGCTTTTTCGCTCCTTCCTGCTCGTCTCCCTCGTCGCCCCCCTCGTCGCCCTCCACGTCCTCTCCTTCGCTCTCCTCGCCTTCCCCGTCCCCGTCCTCGCTCTGCCCTCCTTCTTCCTCACTCTCCTCCTTGTCCTCGTCGGGCTCGGCGCCGGCCAGGGTCACGTCGGTGGTGGCCTCGTCGGCCGCGAGCAGCTCGTACGCGCACTTGGTCAGGTTGACCTTTTCGAGCTCCTCCGAGCCGTCCGGGAGGACGCGGCAGCTCATGCCCGTCGGGCTGCAGTGTTCCACCACGCCGACCAGCACCTGCAAGAAGAGCGGGGGCAGGAGCCAAGGTCAGCCCAAGGGCGCGGCGCGGATCGACGCGCATCGCACGACGCCGGGATCGGTCGCTCGCCGACCACGCGACAAGGCAACGCGCGCGGCGGTCGCCGACGCGAACGCGGCACTCGACAGCCGCCCCGCGAGCCGTCGACCCGTCGTTCTTCTCCGCCCGTTTTCCGCGCCGCGCCCTTCCTCCGCTCCCCCCTCTCTCCGCCCGAGCTCTCTCTCTGCATCCCCCCGAGCGGGCGCCCGGGCGCCCGCCGCGTGCGTGGCGGCGGTGAATCGACAGTCGGCGCAACCTTTCGAGCGCATCGGCGACCCGGGGAAAAACGATGCCGCCGCCACGAGCACCTCGCGAGGCATCGGCCCGGCCGCATGCCGCTGTCGCGCGCCTGGCGGGCCTCGCATGCTGGAGCGCGCGCCCGCCGAGCGCGCAGCGTCGGGGCGCGCATGCGGGCCGCGCGGCCTCGACTCGGACGCACCTTGCCGTCCTTGAGCGTCACCTTGATGCGCGAGCCCTCGGGCACGAGGCCCTCGGACCGCGGCGCCATCGCGACCGCGAGGGGCTCTTCGCCGGCGCGCGGGGGCGAGCTCTGCGGGCTGGAGGAGGGAGAGCGGGCCGAGAGACCAGCAGCGCGCAGCCTTCCAGCACACCGCGCCCGACCGCCTCGCGCGTCGGAAAACTCGGCTCGGACAGGAACAACGTAGCGCCTCGACTCTCGAGGGGCGCGTGCGCGCGCGCAGGGAGCGCAGCAGCGCAGGCGCGCAGCAGCGGGAGGCGCGCGCGCCGGCGCTGGGCGAGCCGGCCGGAAGGCCAGGCGCGCGGCGCCGGCGCCCCGGCATGCGCCGGCGAAGACATCTGCGGGAGGGGGGGTAGGGCGGTCTCGTTCCGCCAAGGCTCGTCGGCAGGGTCGGCGGCGTCGGCGCCTCCGGGTGGCCGCAGTCCGAGCGGCTGCCGCCCGTCCGCCGCATCGGCGCGCTAGAGCGCGCCGTGCAAACGCCGCCGAGCACCCGACGGCCCCCCGAGGCCACCCGAGAAGTCGGCCGCTTCTCGGCGCCTGCTTCGAGCGGTGCCCCCCTCCCCTCCCCCCATCCCCCCCTTCGTGCGACTCTTGCGCGGCCGGGATGCCAAGCCGCATCGGCGGTGGCGCCCGCGCGCAAAGGCCCGAACCGAGACGAACGAGCCGGACATCTGCGGGGCAGGACGACTGGAGCGCCCTTGTCGCCCGCCGCCCCCTCCTAGGCGGTCGGGCTCGAAAAGAAAACAGCGGCGCCGCCAGGCCCTTCCCGCCCTCCTCGACGGCCGACGCCGCTCATCGCGATTGCGGAGCGACGGCCGCTTCGGGTTTGCTCTCGCGGCTCAGGCGCAAGCTGCGCGAGCTAGGCCAAACCGCCCCCAGGAGTGGGCGAAGCCCTCCCGCCCTCGTCCTTCAGCTGCCCTCCCCCCCCTCTCCCCTTTGAGGCATTCCTCGCCGTCTCCAGACGACACGAGATGCGACCGGCGCGCACGCCGCGGCAAACCGCTCGACGCGAAGCCGAGTCTTCCCCCCCCCCCATCGCGAGGCGACGGCCTCCCGACGTCGGATCTCCGCGCGGCCGCTGCGCAAGCAATCTCGCGCGAAGGCGGCGAGAAGTGGCGCGTCTCGCGCGCGCGCGCGCGCGCGGCACGTTGGGCGCGTCGCGGCCTCGTTCGCGCCCGCGGGGCGCGGTCTTGCAGATCTCCGCCGACGTAACCGCAGTATACGGTTTGAAGATCCGCGAGGGATCGGCTGTTCCCGCTCCGAAATCCGTTTCGGTCCGCACGCGCCGGCGACTGACGTCGGGGCGCCTGCGACCGCGCCGCGCGAACGCGGCCCGAGTCCACCGCCGAGACCGCCCTCGCCCCGCCCGCCGAGGAGGGGAGACCTCGTCGAGGTCCTCCGCGCGCCCGCCGATCGAAATGCGCTGGACGACCGCTCGCCTGGCTGGGGCCGACAGGCCGCGGCAAGCTCCGGCCGAGGCTCCGAAGCCAGAACCCCAGGTCCCCAAGGTGAAATTTCCAAACCCACCAGAGGTCCCGCCTGGGGCTCCCAAGCCGTACACGACCCCGCCCGGGTACAAGGCGCCGCCGATGGGCGAGCTGTTCAACTACGTGCGCGACCTCGCAGCAACGAGAACGGCGCGGGCGGGCGGACGAGCGGACGGGCTCGCTCGCTTGCTCGCGCGTGACGCAGTCTCCCGCCGACGGGACGCGGCGCACCCTCCGCCCCCGCCCTCCTTTCCGATCCTTTCCGCCGCTTCCCTCCCCGCCGCAGGCGAATGAAAAGCACCCCTACTCGCGCTACGGCGTCGCAGTCGCGGCGCTGATCGGCCTTGGTGCGTGGGCGCTCCACGTGGGCCATGAGGAGGTTCGGGAGACCAAGGCCAACAAAGAAGCGGCTCCCAAGCCCGCGGCCGCCAAGTGAGCGGGCCGGCGTGGCGGACGCCGAGCCCGCGCGCGGGGCCGCGGCAAAGACCAACCCGTTGTTTCTCGAGAAGCGAGCCGCCGCCTCGGCGTCGGCCCCCGAAGCGGCCGTCGCCCCCGCCGCTGCCCGGCTCGAGCGCTCGCTGCCGCGGAGGCCGATGCCAGGCCCCCTCCTCCGTCAGAGCGGCCGCGGCGGCGTCTCCCCCTCCCGCCTCTCCGCTGTCACCAGTCGTTCCCTCGACTTTGTGGTGCACTCGCGTGCTCTGTGTGCGCGGTTCCGAATCGAACCGCGCTGCAATGTAACCATCCATGCGCGCCGAGCGGCACCACGCGCCGCCCGCACGGAGACGCTCCGCCCGAACCGCCGGCGCTTCTTCTCGGCGGCGCTGCGGCGTCCCCCCTCTCCAGACCGGCGAGACGCGTCTCCTATCGGAGAATGCGTTGGCGCTCGCGCCGTGGCCGGGCGGGATCGGACGCGCGCCCGTGTCGATTGGAAAGGCGACTGGCCGATGCAGACCGACACTGACGGTGCCCTCGCCTTGCCCGCCGCAGCTGCCGCTCGCACGGGCCGAAACGCGAGCTCGGGTCGCGACGCGAGCGCTCGCAATCACGTGGATAGAGAGACCCCCCGCGGAAAGCGTCAGACCCTTCCGAGCGGCTTCTAGGGCCGACCGTCCTCGCCTGTCCCTGCCGCTCGGGCCTTCCGCCCTGCCCTTTCACGGCCGCCGATCTGGTCGTCGAGCGCGCCGCCCACACTTCGCCACGGAGACCCTCTGTTGTGGCGCCGCAAGAGAACGCGCTCGGGAGTGCATAGGGATTCAGGGCCGCGCCCGCGATTCCGAAAGGGGAAGCCGTGGGGAAACCGCATCTCGCGGGGGCGCACCTCCGCGAAGCGCGGGGCGCGACGAGCCTTCTTTCGCTCGCGCGGGCGGGTCGCGGGACGCAGTGTCGACGACAAAGTTTGCTTGTTCCGTCGCCACAGCTCGTCAGTAACCGTGTTGCGAGACCTCGCCCCCTCCACAGGCGCGACGACCGGGGGCGGACCGCGAACGGCCGCGCGAGGCGACCCGAAAGAAAACCGGCCGCGAGCCCGCGCCTCGTCGCGAGCGCTCCGTGAACCTGTCCGGCAGCGACGACGCCGAATCCGCACGGAACGCGGGTTCGACGTAGATGCATCGGCCCTCCATCTCGCGTTTTCGACGCCGCGAACGCGCCCGCGGCCCCATTCCACCTCTGGCAAAGGAAAAGGCCGCTTCGACCTCGAGATGAACCCCGGGGAAACCTCGAGAGCGCTCCGCGCGGCCCCAGACCGCGCCGCATTCGTTTCCGGCGCTTCCACCGTCGCCTCGATGTCCGGCACATCCGCCGGTTCGACCGATCGCGCTTGCTGCCGGACGGGCGAGGCGTCGCGCTTACCTCCCGACCGTGCCTACCTCGTCCCCAACCCTCTGGCGCTCGCCCGACCTCCCTCCAAGCGCAGACGGTCGAGATGCGCCCGAGCACGCAGGCGGCGATCGGAATCGCCGCGGTGATCGATCTGGGACTGTGGGCGTTCCGCACGGGCGAGGATGAGGTGAACGGCCTCAAGCTCCCCGATGCCCCCAAGGCCAAGTAGGCACTTCCCGGGTCGCAACGTGGCAGGGCGCACCACGCCGGGGAGACGGCGAATCGTCGGAATGCCCGCGCTGTCGCGCCAAAATTCACATCTGCCCGACGAGCTAAAAATGCGTCTCTCGCCTCTCGCGCTCGCTGCGCCTCCCTCTCGCGCTCCGAGAGATTGCACCCCTCCTCCCCCCCCCCCACCCCCCCTTCTTCGCGAGCGCCGCGCCGAGCGCCCGTGTCTCTTCCTCTCCTCGTCCGCGCGCGTGGTTCGAGGCGCCGGCGTTCGACGCGACAGAGGGGCACCTGCGGTCTGGGGTGTCGGCGCCCTCAGACCGCTCGGCGCGCCAAGGGCGACGCGAGGAGGCGACCCGCCGGCGCAAAGCGTCCGGCCGCGTTCGGCGCCGAGTTGGGCGGCGGCGGCCGCCCCCTTCCCCTCTGACCCGCCCCCTGCCGCTCCGGCCGCCCTGTCCTCATCCTTTCCCCCCTTTGCGCCTTCTCATCGCGCTCCGCCCCCCTTTCCTTCGTTGTGCCCCCTGTCGTTCTGTCCCCCGCCCGCCTCCCCTTGCCGCCGCCTACGGCGCCTTCCATGCCCGCCCCTCTCCCCTTGCCACCGCCCACCGCGCCTTCCGTCCCCGCCCCTCTCCCCTTTCCGCCCTCCGTCTCCCATGTCGCTCTCCC
>PGFX01003978.1:0-10712 GCA_003612995.1 Prototheca bovis | reverse complement strand
GGGGGCGGTCAACCGAGGCTTGAAGGGCGAAATTTGAACGGAGAGGGGGGGGGGTAGGAGGCGGGGAAAAAGGAGAGACGCGGAGGGGCGCCCTCTCGGAGCTCGAAAGCGACAAAAGTGAGAGGGGGGAACAAGGAGGAGGGCCCACCCCGGCGCGAGGAAACAACGAGAGGAGAGAAACCCACCGGCATCTCTCCATGCGCTCCAACTCGTCCGAACAAAACCCATCCCCACCCCGCACACGCGCACACGCGACCGCACCTCAGTCCCCGCTTTCCACACCCCGCTCTTCGCACCCTTGCCTCCGCCCGCGTTCCCCCCGCGCCCTCCTCTGGCTTCTCGGAGACGCCGCTCTCCGCGCGACCCCCCTGCCGTCCCCCGCGCGTCTCCTCGCCCCGCTCGGGCCCGCGCCCCCTCGCCCCACCCACCCTTTGCCCGTTCGCTCGCGTGTGTGGCCGCGCGGACCGTCTCGGGGCGCCGCGCGGCGATCGCACCAGAGCGGTCCCGAGCGGAGGCAGCCCGCGGGCCGCGGCGGCCCGCGGCGGGGCCCTCGCCTCGCGCGGAGCCCGCCGGGGCGCGGCGCGGCGCGGGGCCGAGCAGGCGCGTCTCGAGCTCCGCGGGAGCCGCGCGCGATCCGCAGGCGTTCGCAGCCTCGAAACAATGCGGCCACCTCGCCGCGCACTGCGCCCCGCCGGGCTCCGCGCGCCGCACCGGATCCCCTGGGACGTCTGGGGCCAGATCGCGCGCGCGCTCGGGCGGGAGCACGGGGGAGCACGGGGAGAGGCGAGGACGGGGGAAAGGGGGGGGGGGGGGAGAGTGGCGGACGCGCGGGAGGGGGCACTCCCAACGCGCCTCCGCTCGTTCGCCACCCCGCTCATCTCTCCAGGGCGCACCTCCCCCCTCTCTCCTCTCCGCTCTTCGCAGGGTGCACCTCCCCCCTCTCTCCTCTCCGCTCTTCGCAGGGTGCACCTCCCCCCTCTCTCCTCTCCGCTCTCCCCAGGGCGCGCTTCCTCCACCCACCCTCTCCGCCCGCTCGCTCCGCGCGCGCCCCGGCCGCGTCGCGTTTCGGCGCGCGATCGCACCCTCTCCCCCTCCCCCCCCCCGTTCGCTCTCGTCGTTTCGCGGTTCCCTCGCGCTCTGGCGGTTTGCGATCTGCGGTCGGATCGCACAGGGACCCGCTTTGCGCGGGGCGTCCGGGGCGAGCGGTCGGTCGGTCGCGCGCGCGATCCGACCGCCGCGGCGCGCGCGGCCGCGATGGATTTCTCCTTTCCGGCCTTTTACAACTACCCACCGAGCTTTACGCTGCAGCCTGTGCCCTCCAGCCGCCAAAAGCAGCTCGCGCTCTGGCAGGACCTGATCCTCCGCTTCTGCGCCCAACGCAAGGTGCGGGAGCGGGCGGGGGGACGCACGGCGGAGGGGGTGACGCGGCGTGCTGCGGGCGCGCGAGCCGGCGCGGAGGGGAGTTGAGCCCGAGAATGTCACGCGATTGGAAGCGTCCTACGATGTGCTCATCCGCGTCGTTCACCATGCTTTTTCCCCTTTTGCTGCGCCCTCGACCGTGCGCCTCCGCGTCGCCTTCCCTCCCCCCCTTTGGCCGTGCCCTCGACCGTGCGCGTCCGCGTCGCCTTCCCTCCCCCCTCCCTTGTCTGCCGTGTCCTCGACCGCGTTCTCTTTGCCTGCTGCAGGTGTTTGTGATCGCGGACGGTTCGGATTTCCCGCTGTTTTCGAACGCGTCGATCGACCGTCGCATGAGCCGCGAGCTGCGGCGGGCGGTGCTGGAGCACCTCGCGTCCTCGGGCGTCGGCCAGTGGCTCGACCCCGAGCACCGCCGTCTGCTGGTGCTGTGGCGGTCGCCGTCGGCCTGGGCCGACGAGATCGACGCCTGGGCGCGCGCGGCGGGGCTCGAGGGGTCGGTGGTCAGCTTCGAGGAGCTTCTGGGGGGCGACGAGGTCGTCGGAGCCAGCTTTGAGGGCATGCCGCGCCCGCTCCTCAAGGAGAGCCTCGCCATCCTCGAAAAGAAAGGAAGGGCACGCATGTTCAAGGGAGGAGACGGAGACGACGTCGGGGTCAAGTTTCAATGATACGTTTCAATAATGGAATCTGCCAGTGCTTTTTTTCCCAGTGCTTGCTCTCTCTCTCTCTCTCCCTTGCCCTCTGCTCGGTTCTCCCCTCTGCTCCGTACTCTCCCTCCCCCTCTGCTTTGCTCTCTCCTTTCCCCTCCTCCCCCTTTGCCTCCTCTGCGTGCATGCATGCGCCTGCATGCATGCGTGCGCGCGTGCTTGTGTATTTTTTCCACGGTGCGGCGGCGGCTGGCTGGCTCGCCGCCGCGCGCCCTCGGCTCGGAGCGAGCAGAGGGAACGGGGAGAAGAGAGGGAATGGGGAGAAGCGGAGCGGCACCCGGGGTGGGCTCGAGCAGCATTTGGGTTTGATCGGAACAGGAAGAAGAAGAAGAAGAAGAAGAAAAACAAGAACAAGAACAAGAAGAACAAGAAAGACGCGAGAGCGAGCGGGCGGGAACGGGTCGTTTTCCCGTTTTTTTTTCCCCGTTCCTACCCCTGTGCTGCGACGTGTGCGATGAGGTCGCAGATCCTGTTCGAGTAGCCCCACTCGTTGTCGTACCAGGCGACGAGCTTGACGAACGTGGGCGTGAGCTGGATTCCCGCCTTGGCGTCGACGACGGACGACCTGGCGTCTCCGACGAAATCCGAGGACACGACGGCGTCGTGCGTCACGCCCAGGATCCCCCTGAGCTCTTCCCTGCTCGCCCGCTCGAGCTCGGCGATGATCTCGTCGTAGTCGGCGGGCTTTGCGAGGTTCACGGTCAGGTCGACGACGGAGACGTCCGCGGTGGGCACGCGAAAGGCCATGCCGGTGAGCTTGCCGTCGAGCGCCGGGAGCACCTTGCCGACGGCCTTGGCGGCGCCGGTGGTCGAGGGGATGACGTTGAAGGCGGCGCCGCGCCCGCCGCGCCAGTCCTTGGCCGAGGGGCCGTCGACCGTCTTCTGCGTGGCCGTGGTCGCGTGCACGGTCGTCATGAGGCCAGAGTCGATGCCGAACGCGCCGTGCACGGCCTTGGCCAGGGGCGCCAGGCAGTTGGTCGTGCAGGACGCGTTCGAAAGCACCGAGACGGCGGGGTCGTACGCGTCCTCGTTCACGCCCACCACGAACATGGGCGCGTCCTTGCTCGGGGCCGAGATGATCACCTTGTCCGCGCCCCCGGACAGGTGCGCGCGAGCCTTCTCCGCCGCCGTGAACACGCCCGTGCTCTCGCACACGTACCGCGCGCCGGCCGCGCCCCAGGGGATGGAGGCGGGGTCGCGGCACGCCGACACGGGGATGCGGCGGCCGTCCACGACCAGCGCGTCGCCGTCCGACGAGACCTCGCCGGGAAACGCCCCGTGCACCGTGTCGTACCGAAGCATATACGCCATGTACTCGGCGTCGATGAACGGATCGTTGATCGACACGACCTCCACCGACGGGTGCGACAGAGAGGCGCGCAGAGTCAGCCGACCGATGCGACCAAATCCTGCACCAAAGGGGACAAAGGGAAGAGGAGCATGGAGGCATGAACAAGGGGACATGAGGAGGCATGAGGGCATGAAAAGGGGGACATGAGGAGGCATGAGGGCATGAAAAGGGGGACATGAGGAGGCATGAGGGCATGAAAAGGGGGACATGAGGAGGCATGAGGGCATGAAAAGGGGGACATGAGGAGGCATGGGCATGAGGGCATGAAAAGGGGGACATGAGGGGGAGGGACATGGGCATGAGGGCATGAGAGGAGGAGGGACATGGGCATGAGGAGGGGGGACATGAGGGGGAGGGGGGCATGGGCATGAGGGCATGGAGGGGGGGGAGGGACGGCATAGGGTGGGACGGCATAGAGTGGGACGGCATGGGGTGGGACGGCATAGGGTGGGACGTCTCGGGGAGGCACGGAGAGGGGGGCGGGGGGCGGGGGCGGACATGAGGGGTGGGGGACATGGCATGAGGGTGCTGCGTCGGAGCAGAGATGGCCCTGCCCCCCCTCCGCCCCCTCTCCCCCCCCCCCCACCCTCTCTCTCCCGCTCTCCCCATCGTCCGCCACGTGCGGCGGGGTGTCGAGGCACTGACGGGGTCCCCCGGTCCGTCTCTCGCCCGGTCCGTCTCTCCCCCCGTCCTTCCTCGCTCCGGTGGCGCGCGCTCCCTCTGCCTCGCTCCTGCACCTGCCACCTGCCACCGCCGCGCTCTGCGGGGCTCGCCGCCGCTCGACCCGATCGACAACGGCCACAAAACGCATCTCGAGCGCGTCTCGAGGCACGCGCAGGTCGAGATCGCGCCGCACCCCGCGCCGCCCGCGCCGCGGCGAGCCGCGGCGCGATTCTTCGCGCGGGGCCGGAAAACCCTGCACGCGCGGGCGCGGCGGGGTGCGCGCACCGCACGCGGCCGCATCGGGGAAAACGGCAGACCGCAAACCCGACGGACGCACCGTTAATGCCCACGCGGGCAGGCTCGTCGGAAGACGCGGCACGTGCCGCCGCAGGGCTGCGGCGCGGCGCCGCGCCGCGTCGGGACGACGGGGCGAGCGGGCGCGCAGCCGCGCGCGCAGCGACGCGCGGAGACGCAGCCACGGAGCGCACAGAGCCCGAGGGGCGCGCCGACTGCATCGAGAGAGCCATCGGGGGGACGGCGCTGTACGGGGGTGGGGCGGGACGGGGAGAGGGGGGGAACCGGGGTCTGGGGGCTGCCGGTCGGGCGTCGAGGGCGCGGTGGAAGGAACTTGCCGCGCGATACGGTGCGTCGCGAGCTTGTCGTGCGTGTGATCGCGACTCTGTCGCCTCTCTGTAGGCCGTTGGGGCGGCGCGGGCGGCGCGCCGAGCGCGCGGCGCGTCACGTGGCGCCCGCGCCGAGCGCGCCACGGGTGAGGGTAGCGGGGGGGCGCAGGGAAGGAACCGGAGGAGGAAAGAGAAGGGGGAGAGGGGGGATCACGCGCGGAGGGAGGTGAGAGGAGGAGGAGAGGGGGGAGGCGCGTGCCAGGGAGCTGCGTTGGCGCCCTTGCGGGGACCGCTCGGGAAGCGCGTTCGCATCCTCCAAGGTCGTTCGGCGCATGACAAAACTTACACCGCCTCGGTGCGCCGAGCGGGGCGGATCGGGAAAGGGAGCGGGGGCGCGAGGGGGGAAAGGGGCGAGAGGAGAGGGGAGAAGAGGGGAGCTGACCGGCGTGCTCACTCGTCCTTGTTCTTCTTCTTCTTTTTCTTCTTGTCGTTTTTGAGGACGATGTTGAGGATCTTTCCCGGCTTGTAGATGACTCGTGCGATTTCCTTTCCCGCCAAAAACCTCGCGACGCCCTCCTGGGCTGCCGCGAGGGCCAGCACCCGTCTCGCCGCCCGGGCGTCCTCCTGGGCGCCCTGCGGGAGGGCCGCCTCCAGGAGGGCGAACAGGGGCTGCGCTTCGGGCGCGAGGTCCACGCCATCGTCGATGACGTCATTCCCGCCATCTTCCCGCCATTCTTCTCGGACGAGTCCTCGGACTTTGCCGTCGACCTGGACGGCGAGGTCTCTTCCGGGGGGTCTGGCGAGCTCGGGGTCGCTCTCGGGCCAGGGCGCGAGGGCGACGGAGGGGGGGTTGCCGAGCCTCTGCCAGAGCTCCTCGGCCAGGTGCGGCGCGTAGGGCGCGAGGAGCTGCACGAAGGGCTCGAGGAGGGCCCTGGGGAGCGGCCTGCCGTCCTCGTCCGCCCACCGCGTGGCCTCGTTCGCATACTCCATCATCGTCGCGATCGCCGTGTTGAACCGCATCGCCTCGGTGTCCTCGGTCACCTTGGCGATCGTCCGGTGCAAAACCGAAAGACGCGACGCAGGGATGCCGGAACCGGGCACGTCCCCCCCGCCCTGCTGCGATTGCTGCTGCTGCTGCGATTGCTCCTCCTTTTCCTCCTTTTCCTCCTCCTTTTCCTCCGTTCCCCCGTGCGGGACGAGCCTATGGACCCTGGAGAGGAAGCGGTGGACGCCTCCGACGCCTCGGGTGGACCAGGGCTTTGCGTCGCGGAGCGGCCCCATGAACATCTCGTAGAGCCGCAGCGAGTCGGCGCCGTGCTCCGCGATGACGTCATCGGGGTTGACCACGTTCCCGCGCGATTTGGACATCTTGAAGGCGCGCGAGAAGACCGGAACCGAGGGGTCGGCGGCCAGCGCCCCCGCGGCCCCGGGCGGCAGCGCCGAGGCGGCCGCGGGCGGGAGGTCGCGCGCGAACGTCACGCTCTCCTCCGGAACCCGGACCAGGTGCACGGAGGAGGAGGAGGAGGAGGAAGAGGAAGAAGGGGGGGGGACAAAGGTCCCCTTTTCCTCGTCCTTCCAGGCCATGTGTTCGACCTCGCCGAGGATCATGCCCTGGGAGACGAGTCGCTGGAAGGGCTCGTCGGTGCTGACGACGCCCATGTCGCGCAGCGCCTTGTGCCAGAAGCGCGCGTAGAGCAGGTGCAGGACGGCGTGCTCGGCGCCGCCCACGTAGAGATCGACGGGCATCCAGTACCGCTCCGCCTCGGGGTCCACCAGCCGCTCCTCGTTGCGGGGGTCGATGAACCGCAGGTAGTACCAGCTCGACCCAGCCCACTGCGGCATCGTCGACGTCTCCCGAACGGCGCACGGAGGGGGAGGAGGCGAAGGAGAGCAGCCCTCGCCTCCTTGGCCGTCCGCCTCTTGGCCCTGGGGCCGGACGAGCGCCCAGTCGCGGCACTTGCTGAGGGGGGGTGTGAGCGGCGAGCCGGTGGGCGCGTAGTCGGCGACGGGCGGCAGCAGGAGCGGCAGCTCCGAGTCGGGCAGCACGCGCCACGGCGCGTCCGCGGGCGGCGTCAGCACCATCCCGTCAGACTCCAGCGCCTGGCGACGCCACCACGGGGAGGGGGAGGACGACGACGACGACGATGACGACGGCGGGCGACGGCCCTGGGCGTCGAGGGAAGGCGCCGGGTCTCCGCGGGGGGGCGCGGCGCCGGGGGACCCCTCGCTTCCTGCGCCCTCGCGGCTGCGCTCCGCGTCTTCTCCGATGGGGTAGACGATGGGAAAGGGTTCTCCCCAGTAGCGCTGTCTCGCGAAGAGCCAGTCGCGGAGCTTGAAGCGCGTCCGCGCCGCGCCGAGCCCCGTCTCCTCCAGCCACGCCACCGCGCGACCCCGGGCCTCCTCCGGAGACAGCCCGTTCAGCGACAGCGGAGGCAGGCGAGGGGCGGAGAGGTCCGTTCCCGCTCCCGCTCCCGCCCCCTCGCGCCGCTCCTCCTCCCGTGGCCGCTCGGAGTTGACCATGACGCCCTCTCCCCCCGACTGATCGATGACGGGCACGATCGGGGCTCCAAAGGCGGCGGCAAAGTCGGCGTCGCGGTCGTCGTGGGCCGGGACGCCCATGACGGCGCCCGAGCCGTACGAGCCGAGCACGTAGTCGGCCGTGAAGATAGGCAGCGCGGCGCCCGTGGCCGGGTTGCGCGCGTGCGAGCCCGTGAAGGCGCCCGTCTTGGCGCCCGCGCGCCCGGCCGCCTCGGCGCGCGCCACGTCCGAGCGCGAGCGCGCCTCGGCCGCGTACGCCAGCGCGCGCTCGCGGTGCTCGCCGCGCGCGAGCGCGTCCAGCAGCGGGTGCTCCGGAGCCACCACCACGAACGTGGCGCCGAACAGCGTCTCGGGACGAGTCGTATACACCGACAGGGACAGGGGACCGGAAGCAGAAGCGGGAGGGGAAGAGGAGGGCGAAGACGGCGGGTCGAGGACGTGAAAGGTGACGTCGGCGCCGGTGCTCTTGCCGATCCAGTTGCGCTGCATCTCGAGGATGGCGGGGTCCCAGTCGAGCCCGTCGAGGCCTTGCAGCAGCTTCTCCGCGTAGGCCGTGATGCGCAGCGTCCACTGCGTGAGCGGCAGGCGCTGCACGGGGTGGCCCCCGCGCTCCGAGAGCCCGTCCTGCACCTCCTCGTTTGCCAGCACCGTCCCGAGCGCGGGGCACCAGTTGACCGTCTGGTCCGCGCGGTACGCCAGCCCGCGCGCCGCCAGCCGCGCGAAGATCCACTGCGTCCAGCGGTAGTAGCCGGGGTGCGCCGTCGACAGCTCGCGCGTCCAGTCGTACGAAAACCCGAGCGAGCGCAGCTGGCGCCGGAACCCCGCCGCGTTGCGCGCCGTCGTCGCCGCGGGCGGCGTGCCCGTCAGGATCGCGTACTGCTCCGCCGGAAGGCCGAACGCGTCCCAGCCGATCGGGTGCAGCACGTTGAAGCCGCGAGAGCGCTTGTACCGCGCGACCACGTCCGTCGCCGTGTACCCCTCGGGGTGACCCACGTGCAGGCCAGACCCAGAAGGGTACGGAAACATGTCCAGCGCGTAAAACTTGGGACGACGCACGTCCAGCTCCGAAAACGACGGAGTCACAAACGTCCCGTCCGACTCCCAGTACGACTGCCACTTGGCCTCGATCGACGCAAACGGATACGACCCGGGACGGTGCGGAGCAGAGGGGGGGACCAGGGGAGGGGCAGGCGAACGGGCCGGCCACGGCTCGGGGTAGTTCCCAACCCACGACGACGACCCACCCGCGGCGCCACCGCCGCTCCCGCCGCCGCCCGACGACCGACCCGCGACGCCACCGGCCTTCCCGTCGTCGCCCGACGACCGATCCGCGACGCCACCGGCCTTCCCGTCGTCGCCCGACG
Organism: Prototheca bovis; assembly: GCA_003612995.1. NCBI lineage: Eukaryota > Viridiplantae > Chlorophyta > Trebouxiophyceae > Chlorellales > Chlorellaceae > Prototheca > Prototheca bovis. The sequence goes on along the minus strand of PGFX01003978.1, from coordinate 2,053 downwards.
AGGAAAAGCGACGCGCGCACGCCGCGGACGCGCCCGCCGCGAGGCCCCGGGCGGGGCCGGGGCCGCGCGCAGAGGACAGGAACGCCTCGCGGATCGGGCCGCCGCGCAACGCGACGACCCGGGCAGAGCCCGAGCCGAGCGCTCCCATCGAGCGGCCCAGGAAGAGGGAAGCGCCGCCGAGCGAAACGCCCGAGCGCCGCGACGAGGCGCCGGGGAGAGACGCCGCCGCGACGCGGCCGCCGCTGCCCAGCAGCGCGCGCGGCGCGCGCGCAAACGCCGGAGCGGCCGCGGACGAGCACCCGCGCGCGATCGGACACGACGCGAGGCACTCGCGCATCGACGAGCACGGACGCGCAGGACGCGCCGAGAGCAGCCGGCGCAGCGCCCCGGGCAGACCCGAGCGGCCGGAGCGCATTGCCGCGGAGGGCGCGCCCGCGGACGGGGACGAGCGCCGCGCGCGGACGATCAGATCCGACGCCGCGAACGACCCACCTGCGCCCACGAAAAATCGATCGCGCACCCCCCGCTGCGGGCGCCAGCGCGCGATCCCGCGCGGAGAAAAGAGACGGCGATCGAAGGAGGGAGGGGGGAGGGAGGGCGGGCGCGCGCGCGCGCGAGGAGCGGAGAGAGGCGGCGGAGGGAGCGAGAACGGGGGAGGGGCGCGAGGGAACGGCGGAGGGAGCGAGAACGGGGGAGGGGCGCGAGGGAATGGGCGGAGCGGTTCTGGGGCCTCGTCGTCGCCGCGCCGATCGACCGCCCTCTCCTCTTCCCGTGGCCGTCGCGCTGCAAGGCGGGTTACAGCTCTAGGGGGCGGTGCGGGCGCGCGTGCAGCCCGAACAAAACGAGTGGCAGGGGAGGGGGGAGGCGGGGAGGGGCGAGGAAGGGGAGGTGCGGGGGGCGGGGGGGGGGGTTGGCCGGGAGCGCCAGACCCACCTCCAGGCCCACGCCAGGGAGGGGGTCTGGCGAGAGGCCCTGGGCGAAAGCTCAGGCTCGGAGGGGCGCTCAGAGGTTCCACTTGCTGAGGAACGCGATCACCTGCTTGCTTCCAGAGTCGATCGTCTGTCGGGGAGCAGAGGAAGGGAACGGCGAGGTGAGGGGGGCGGAAGGGGGGAGGGAGGGAACGGCAAGGTGAGGGGGACGGAAGGGGGGAGGGAGGGGGCGGCAGGGGGGCGAGAGGAGAGGGGGAGAGGGGCTAGGGGCCGAACCGGGCGCGGGCACGGGGGGAGGGGAGGAGAAGCAGAGGAGCCGCGCAGGAAAAAAAGGGGAGGGGGGGGGGGATTCGCAGGACCGCGCCGAGACCGACGAGCAGGGCCCCAAACAGGCCGCTGCATCCCGGGGGAGGCTTACTCCGCGCCCCTCCCTTCCCCACCCCGCATCCCACTCCCTTTCCTCCACGCACCTCGTTCCAGGTCTGCTTGAACTTGAGCTTGGCGGGACCGTACACGTCCGTGGGTCCCTGGTACACGTCCGCGATCTTCGGGAACGCCAGACCCTGCGCGGAAACGAGCCGCGGAAGCGAGCGATGAGACCAATGCGGCATCTCGGGATCCAAACCGGTCCCGGCCTCCCCCCCGCTCCCCGCCCGCGCCCTCCCCTCCTCCCTCCCCCCCCCCCTCCGCACCTCCTTCTCGAGGTCCAGGACGGGGCCGGGAAGCGTCTGCGACGTCAGCAGCGTGGCCTTGAGCAGCTCGTTCTGCGGAGGGTTCGGACGGCGACCGGTGAGCGCGAGCAGCCACGCGAGCCGGGCGCGCGCGGGGGCTCGCGGCGCAGGCCCGGCCCAGCCGTCCCGTCCCAGCCAGGATCGTCCCACCCGCCCGCCCGATCGCGTCGGCGTCGCCCGCGCGAGGCTCGCGACGCCGCGGCCGGGCGGCTCGCGATCGCGGTCGATCGCCAGACCCGATCGCTGACCTTGGCGTAGACGTAGAGGCCGCCGGTGGCGAGGACGCCGGCGAAGAACGCGTTGCGCCGAGCCCGAGCAAAATAGCGCGTCATGGCGCCGGGACGCTGCGCCGCGGTGGGGTGGGGTGGGGTGCGGGGGGGGGGGGGGGCGAAG
>PGFX01003977.1:0-10714 GCA_003612995.1 Prototheca bovis | reverse complement strand
GGGGGGGGGGGGGGGGGGGGAGTGAGGCGGAAAGGAGAGGGAGGGAGAAAAAGAGACGAAAAGGAAGACCGCCTCTCCTGCGCTCGCGCCCCTCCCCGCCCGCCCACCTCCGTCCGCTCCCTCCGACGGCCCCTCTCGGCTCGCACCCCGCTCCGCCCCGGGGTCCTCCTCCGCGTTTTGCCTCTCCCGGCCCCGCGATCGGCCGCTGATCGCGCGCCGCACCGCGCCGCGACGCGCCGCGCGACGGGGATCGCCGCTCGCCCGCGCGCCCGAAAACCGCGAGATCGCGCCGCGCAACCGCTGGCCGCATCGCGGCCCGCGCGCGCCGACGCGCGCCGCGCAGCGGCGACGCACCGCCACAGCCGATGGCCGGCTCAGCGTCAGGTTGTAGAGATGCATCGCGCTGGCGCCGAGCGCGGGGCCATACAGACGCCGCAAGGCATCCAAGGACCCGCGAGAGAGGATCGCACGCCGCAATGGCGCGCGGGCGCCGCGCCGCGATCGCTCGCCGCGGGAGACGCGCCGATCGCGCGGCGCGCGCGGGGCGGCCGGGCGAGGTGGCAGAGAGGGCGGGCGGGGAGCGGAGAGGTGGCGCAGGGGGCAGGCGGGGAGCGGAGGGGTGGCGCAGGGGGAAGGCGGGGAGCGGAGAGGTGGCGGAGGGGGCAGGCGGAGGGGGCGCGAGAACGGGAGCGGGAGAACAGGGAGATGGCGCAGAGGGAAAAGCAGGCGGGGGAGCCGGCGCCGAGGCCGGCCGAGGCCGGAGCGCCCGGGCCCGCGAACTGGTCGCGCGCGCACACTCCACCGCGCGGCGACCGGCATCGCAGGCGCAAACCGGTGCGAGCTTGCCGGAGCGCCTCGACCGACCGAGCGCCGGCCGCGCATTCCCTGCGCCCTCGTTGGGACAGGAGCCGACACCGTCTTGTTTTCAAAGCGGACATTGCGTGCGCAGGAACCGGGGCCGCCTCCTTTTCGAAAGCAGACCTCGCCGCTTGGCGGCTGCATCGGCTCCGCCGCGCGACGTTGCGCTTTGCGTTTGCGCCCGCGAAACGCAACGCGGCCTGCGCGACCCCCTGGACGGACTCTTCGCAACGCAAAACCCATCCTCGCGGGGGCTCCACCATTCGACTTTACAAGGGTCAGGAGTGGCAGTTGGAGGCGCGCGCGATCTCGGAGATGGAACCGGAGCAGCAGCGATCGTTTCGGTCGTGGCGCCGACCAAGCTTTGCGGGCGCGGCGGCGGCCAACGAGCACGATCCATCCGTGCCAACGAGCAGCGAAACGCCGCGCCAATGGGCGTTGGGGACGCCCAGTCCGCCCGCCGCGTCCCGCTCGTCGTCCGACCTCGTTTCGTCGCTCGCGCGCGCATCGGCCGACTCCGCGACCGGGTCGGAGGCGCGGAACCCACCCTCGCCAATGGGCCAGGGCGGACGCGCCAATGGGCGCGGGAACGCCCCGATCTGCCCGCGGCGTCGACCCCAGCTCACGGCGCTCACGTGACGTCCACCCCCCCCCCCTCGCCGAGCTTGGCCCCGCGGCGCGGCGTGACGAGCCGACCGGCGAACGCGTCAGAGCCTCTTGGCTGGAACGTCGTCGTCGTCATCGTCGGGAGAGCCCTCGTTGATCATCGTGCCCGCGGCCTCGGCCGCGTTCTCGCCCTCGAGCTCCGAGTCCTCGCCTCCCTCGTGGGCGGCGCGCTTGGCGGCCTCGGCGGCCTTTTCCGTCGAAGTCGCAGGTCTGGCGGGCTTGGCCTTGGACACCTTGGACAGCGCCTCGCCGCCGTCCTCGTCGTCGGGCGAGCCCTCGACGACCATGCGCTCCGAGCTCTCGGCGGCGTTCTCGCGCTCGACCTCGGGGTCCTCGCCGGTGGCTCTCGCGACGGCCTCGGCTGCGACCGCGGCGTCCCTCTGCGCTTCGTCGACGTACTTGCCGTCCGCGGGAAGCGTGCCGAACGCGCGGCTCGAGAACGACTGCGAAAAGGAAGATGCCACAGGGGGGGGGGGGGGTGAGAACGAAAAGAAAAGAAGGTGGGGGGGGGGTGAGGCAGCCTTTCGCCGAATCGAGGCGCGCCTATTCGAAGAGAGTCCGGATGCGGTTCCATTCGATCGAGCGGCTCGGACGAGGGACGGCCGCGGAGGTGCGCGGCCGCCGGGCGCAGAAGGCCGCACCCCCGCGGCGGCTCACACCCCCGCGGCGACCCGCACCACCGCGGAGGCGGGTCCGCGCGGGCCCGATCACCGGCACGTGACGGTCCGGCAAGCGGGCCTGCGCGGACCCGCCTCCGCGGTGGTGCGGGCCGCCGCGCACGGCGCGCCGGTAATGTCCTCGAGGCCCCCGAGAGCGCCGCAAAGCCAAACCCCAGATCCAAATTGCTTTGCGAGCGTGCACGTGGATCGCGCAGGCCACTCCGATACCGAGTCGAAGCTGGCGCGCGCCCGACCCGCGCGGGGCGCGACGCGTCGCGGGCGGGTCGGGCGCATCGGCGCCGCGGAGACGCGCAGCGCCGCGAACGCTAGACGCTGTCCGGACGACATGACATTTCCGAGCGCAATCCAACCGACGCACCGCGACGCGCGATCCGAGCGCGGGAAAAAGAGATCCGTGCGTCGCCGCTGCGAGGCGGGGCACCAGCGACGGCATGGTTGCGGTCTTTTTTTTTCTGCGAGCGAGCGCAGAGCTGCGCGTCGACGCCTGTCGCGGATCCGAAAGAAAACGTTACCGAGGAGCGAAAGGATGAGCGAGTGGCGGGAGAGCGGGGGAGAAGAGGACGAGCGAGTGGCGGGAGAGCGGGGGAGAAGGGGACGAGCGAGCGGCGGGAGAGCGGGGGAGAAAAGGGCACGGAGCCCGCTCCGCCCGCCGCCCCGTCGCTCGCTCGTCCCCCTCTCTCTCCCCTCGCCCCCACCCTTTCCGCCCGCAGTTTCGCCGCTCACGCTCCCCCCTTCCTCCTCGCCGTACCCCTTTCTTCTCCCGACTGGCCTGCCTCCTCCCGCCACATCTCGCAGCACGCGCAGAGCGCGGGTCGGGACGGGATGTATGTGCCCCGAACGGCGGCTCTGCGCTTTGGCGGCTCTACGGAGAGCGAATCGAGGTGTGCCTAGGCAGGGACCTGGTGGTGAGTCGGAATCCGCCTCGGCCCGCCGCCGGGCGCCGGGGGGGCGCCGGGAGCTGGGGCGGGGGCCGACCGGTCGCGGCAGACGGCGAGGATCGATTGTGGGGGGCAGCCGGCGGCCGAAGACCGCCGGCTTGAGAACGCCGAGGAGCGCGTTCGTGCCGACGGCCCTCTGGTCGCGGGCAGAGTTGGCGTCGCGCTGCCAGACGCCGCCGCACGCCGCGCAGCGCAGCGTCCCGTGGGGGTCGGCGGTCTCCGCGACGTGCTCCAGGCGCCGGAACGCGCCGCAGCGCGAGCAGATCTGCGACGTGTTGTGCTCCGGGACGAAGAAGCCGCGCAGCCCGTGCTTGCCGAGCATGCGCCGCAGCAGCGCCCGAGGAGCCTGCGGCGCGCGGGTGGCCGCCGACTGGGTTGTTGGGCGAGCGGGAGTGGTCGCCCATGGCGACGACGATCCGCCCGCGCCCCCCGCGCTTTCGTGCCATCCCCTCCGCTGACCGATCCAGCGCGCGCTCGTGGGCGATGCGGCTCGAGACCCGCAGCGCCAGGTAGGGGCTGCTGCCCAGCACGCGCTGCAAGCCCTGGACGTGCGGCGCGTGGTGCGCGAGGTGCTCGTACGGTGGCTCGATCGTCCGCACCTTGCGCGACAGCGCCGAGACATCACCAGCTCCGGAGGCGGGAGGGGCGGGACCCGACGACCTGCGGCGCGCTGCCGTCGAGTCGTCGCCGTTGCCGACTGCCGCGACTGCGTCCAGATCTGTGTTCATCGATTCAACGTTACATGTCGACGCGCGGCTCGTCGCGATCGATGGACGCGGGAGCCGCGCGCGCTCTGCTGCGGCGTCGGACACAAAGGGGACGGGCAGATGCGCACGGGCTGAGGCCCAGGTCGCAGGGTTCTTGCCGCGCGCGCAGAGGACGCAGCCTCATGGTTCTTGTCGCGCACCCAGCTGCGCTCGAGCCGCAGGGCCCCCGCCACGCGCGCAGCGGCTCCCGAACCACAAAGCCCCCGCCGCGCGCGCGGCCGCGAGTCGACGCCCGCCGAGCCTCGCCTTTTGGGCATCCGAGGGCTTGACACACGACTGCTCCAGATGCCAGAGGCACGGTCATCGCTGCAGGGACCCTTCAGGGCTTCTTCGGGAGCTCCGCGTCGTCCAGCGTGTCGGGCGAGCCCTCGACGATCATCGTGTCGGCGCTCTCGGCCGCGTTGACCGCCTCGACGACGGGGTCTTCGTGGCCGGCCACCTCGGCCGTCTTCTTGGCGGCCACCGCGGCGTCCTCGACCGACTCGGGCGTCGTCGGCGGTCTCACCTGCCCCTCGCTCCGCAGCTCGTCCTCCTCGGGCGACCCCTCGACCACCATCCGCTTAGAGCCCTCTGCGGCGTTCTCGGCCTCGACCTTTGGGTCTTCGCCCTCCTCCTTTGCCACGTCGGCCGCGGCCACGGCGGCGTCCTTTTCCGCCTCGTCCACAAACTTGCCGTCCACCGGCAGCGTGCCGAACGCGCGGCTCGAGAACGACTACGGGAGGAAAGAGGCGGGGAGGGGGGGGGGGGCAGGGGGGTCAGAGCAAAGAAAAAGGGGGGGGGGACCGGGGGGTCGAAGCGGGGAAAAACGAAGGAGGGTTGTGAGTCGGGCCATAACGTCATCAGCGGCGTGACGCCCGCGCGGCGCGCGCCCGGAGTGCCGTGCCCCCGCCCGCAAGGGAGCGCAATGCGACAGTCAAAGCCGCATCGCGCGGCAACCACGGGGCGAATCCGATCCGACGCGGTTGGAGCGCTGTCGATCGTCGTCGCGGTTTGGGCGCCGCGCGGACCGGCCAGTCGCGAAACCCGCCCCCTCGGGCGCAGCCAACCCAGCAGGGCGCCCGGAGCGTTCCAGCGACGCCGGCGGCAGAGCGCCCGCGTCCGCCACCAATCCTGCATGCGCCAACATTCGTTTCCCGGGCGCGCTCGCGCGGACGCACCGCGACGCGCGATCCGAGCGCGGGGGCGAGTGACCCCTGAAAGGCCGCGGCGAGGCGGGGCACGAGCGACATGGCGGGCGATCCTCGGAGAGTCGGAGGCGAGAATTGACGTCGACGAGTTTCGGTCGCGAACGCGGACGACACACAAATGCCCGCAGCCCGCGCCGCGGCTTGATAGACGCGGCGCGATCTTTTCCCGCCAAAAGGCGCGGGACGGTATCTGGGCGGAACGTCCCGGAGAGGAAAATTGCCGCTTTCGAAAACGGAACGCGGCGGCCGACGGTGGGGTCCAGACGGCGTTCGCGAACGGAGATCCCACGTGTCCCCTCGGCGGTCCGTGCGGATGGCGCCGGCGCGGCCTCGGAGGGGGGAGGGACGCGGGGAGAGCGGAGATCCCGAGATCGGACGGGGGCGGGGGACGGGGGAGATCCCGAGATCGGACGGGGGCGGGGGGCGGGGGAGATCCCGAGATCGGACGGGGGAGAGCGCCGAGCCCGGCGACGCAGAGCACACGTCGAGACGACGGAGTCAGGCATTCAGAATGTGCCCAGGAAAAGCCCCGCGACGCGCCCGCTACGATGCAGCGACGCCCTTCCCCGGAGCCGAGCGCAGGCGTGGCGGCGGTCGCTGCCTCCGCCTTGACGGCGACGACGACGGCGCACGCTCGAGCGCGCCGAGCGCGCCGCGAGGCCGATCGAGACGAAACGGCAGACAAGACCGCGTCCTTTGTCGCGTTGTGCGGAGGGGAAGGCATCGCGGGGCGGATGCGGAAAGAGCGACTGCCACCGGACCTTGGTGAGGCGCCTCCCGCTGTTGGCGACTCGCCCCAACTTTGCAGGTCGCGCGAGTCTGGTACGTCGCTGGCGCAACCGACCGAAGTTGGCATTGTTCCGCATCGTTTGAGCGCCGCAAACCTTTGTGGGAACGACGCTCGCGGGGCTGGAGAAAAAGACCAGAGGGCAACATGCCCCACATTTCGTTCGCATTTCGCGCCCGCGCTTCGCTCTTCCGTCTCCGCTCGCGCCGGCGCAAGCGAACCGCGGCGAAAAAAAAAAAGCGAAAAAATGCTTACGCCGCCGACCCGAGCGTCAGACCGACCTCGGCGGAACCGCGCCGTCGTCGCTCGCGGGCCTCCCGCGGGCGGCAGCTCCCGCGCCGCCCGCGGAAGCCAAACCGCCGCTCGTCGACGTTCGCGCGCCGCGGCTCCGCCGTTTCGTTTTTTTCCGTTCGTTTCGGACCTTCAGCGTTGTTCTCTTTGAGCTCGAAATGCTGCGCGTCGTCGTCGTCCCCGCGCGATCCCTGCGCGCGCTCACCGCGTCGGTGCGTCCGGGTCCGCGCGGTCGGCCGGCCGCGGATGCACCAAATCCACCGAAACCGCGACGGCGCGCGTCCGGCGCGAGCGGGATTGCCAGAGCAGACCGACGCCGATCTCCACGCGCCGCTCGGGTCGGCAAGTCGAGGCAGCTCGCGGTCGCGCTTCCGGGGCGCTGTCAGGAAGCTGGTCGGAACGTGTCCCTCCCGCTTGCGCCCGCCCCCCTCCCTCCGCAACCGCGATCTCGCTCCCTGCGTCCCGCCCCCCCTTCCCCGCGCAGGCACGCTCCTTCACCGGCAAGGTCCGCAAGGAGGAGACGTCGGCGAACGCCGTTAAACTCTCTCAGATGATGGAGGCCAAGCCCGGGGCCCCCTGCGAAAAGGAGGCGGCCGAGACGGCCGAGGGCGTGCAGACGCACGACGTCGCGAGCACCAACGCCGAGCGCCACCAGGAGGAGCTCGAGAAGGCAGAGAAGAACATCGGAAAGAAGAACTAGACAAAGAAAGGGTCGAGGGCGAAGGCGCGCGGGTCGCGGCGGCGTTTCGTCGCAGCTCGGCCAGGCCCGGCGCGGTCGGGCGCACCGACCCGGCGCGCCTCCTCGTCCGGCTTCCCTCGCCCCACCTGGCGAGTCGAGAAGACTTGTAAAATCGATCGATTTGCCGAGCCGGAAGGACGGGAGCAGACGGATCGGGGGCGCTCGGATCGCGAGGCGGCGGTTTCCGGGCGCGGGCGAGGGGGCGCCCGCTCGGGCGCTCCGCGCGTCGCAGCGTGCAAGTCCGACCCTCGTCGGGTCGCGACGACCCGCCGTGTTCTCACGCGCGCGCGTCGCGATGCAAAGGCGCCGCGCGACCGCACGCCGCTGCCCGCGCCGGCGCGCTTTTCGTCGCCGGCGCCCGGAGGCTCGCCCCGGCCCGATCTCGGACTCTCCCCTCCCACGCCCGCCCCGTCTTCTCCCCTTCCTCCTCCGCATCCCCGCTCCCCCGCGCCTGCGCCGCGCTCGCGCCGGCGCAGGCGCGCCGCCCGGCTCCGCCACCCCCGGCCGCGGGGTCCCGGGCGCGTAGCCTTGCGTTCGGTCCGATCCGTGCCTTCGTGCGCTTCTTTTTTTTTCGATCGGTCTACTCCCTGTGGGTCCGCTCGCTTGGATCGCCCCCGCGGTCCCGTCTTCGCCCCCGGTCCCGCTCCCTTTCCCGGCCCGCGATGCAGCGCTTCTCCGCGCTCGCGCGCCTCGCGGCGCGTCCCGCGACGGTCCGCGCCCTCGAGGCTGCCGTGCTGGTGCGTCGCGAAGGCGTTGTGCGCGCGCGACGACCGCGCGGTCGCGCGATCCGACGCGCGTCCGGGCCTCTCTCGGCGCGGCGCCGGAAGCCTCGAGAGGAGAGGGGAGGGGAGGGGAGGGAGGGGGAGGGGAGGGAGGGAGGAGGTGGGAGGCTGGGACGGGGGAGAGGAGGCGGAAGACGGTGAGTCGAGGGCGGGGGAACGGGGCCGCGAGCGGGATCGGCAGAGGCGCGGGCGAGCGGGATCGGCAAAGGCGCGGGCGAGCGGGATCGGCAAAGGCGCGGGCGAGCGGGATCGGCAAAGGCGCGTGCTCGCCTCTGCGCGCGGTCGGCGAGGGCGCGTGCTTGCCTCTGCGCGCGGCCCTCTGCTCGAAGCGGATCGGCCTCCTTTGCGTCTGCCCTGGCCGGTCGCGGGCACTCGCTTGCTCCTTGGTGCTCCGCCCGCGCTCCCCTCCTGTCGAGTCTTCTCCTTGCTCACGTTCCTTTTCTCCTCTCCACGTTCTCCTCCCAGGGTTCTTCCGTCCGTTCGTCTTCGCTGCTTGCGTGGTCGTACGCCCCCGTCGCTTCGTCGTCGTCGTCGTTCCGTTCGTTTGCGTCGTCGTCGTCGACGCCGCCGCCGCCGCCGCCGCCCGAGGCGGAGACGGCCGAGGCCGCGTCCAAGGCGGCTGGCGCGGCGGCTGCGGAGGGCGCGTCGGCGTCGCAGGCCGCCGCCGAGGCGTCGGCGGCGGCCGAGGGCGCGGAGCGGATGGACGAGGAGGGCGACCCCGCTGGCGAGTCTGCGGGCGAATCTGGCGGTCGTTCCGTCCCCGAGGACCCGGCCGCGGCTCGCGAGGCTCTGGCCAAGGCGTGGTCGGAGCTGGACGAGCTGACGGCCGCTCGCGACGAGCTCAAGGACCACCTTCTTCGGACGCTTGCGGACATGGAAAACCTGCGGGACCGCACGTCTCGTCAGATCGAGGCGCACAAGGTGCACGCGACGGACAAGCTGGTGAAGAGCTTTCTCGAGGTGGCGGACAACCTGGACCGCGCGCTGGTGGCCGTGCCCGAGACGGCCGCCGCCGACGACTCTGGCCTCGACGAGGCCGCGCTCAAGAAGCACCTGCGCTCGCTGCGCGACGGCGTGCTCATGACCGACCGCGTGCTGCACCAGATCCTCGGCAAGCTCGGCATCGAGCGCTTCGACCCCGAGGGGGAGCCCTTTGACCCCAACCTCCACTCTGCCCTCTTCGAGCTCCCGCACCCCAGCCTCGAGGACGGACGCGTCGCCGTCGTCGTCAAGAAGGGATACAAAAACCCCACGGGAGTCCTCAGGGCAGCGGAAGTCGGCGTCGTCAAGGGAAAGGCGCAGTAAACGACAGGACCGGAGGAGAACAAGGAGGGACGGACAAAGGGAGGGACGGGGGGGGGGGGAGAAGGGAACGGGGGGGGGAGAGGGCAACGGGAGCACGCGAGCGCCTGTGTGCGCACATGCGCCCATGCTCGCGTGCTCATGTCCGTGTGGCCATGCCCGTGTGCGCGCGCTCGTGTGCGTGCGCCCTGCGCCTCTGGGCGGCGGACGAGTGCGCGCTCCCCCCTACCGCTCGCCGTTGCGGAAAGCGGACGGGGAAGGACGGGCCCTCCTGGGTTGCCGCGTTCGGGTCCGGGAGCCGGGGCGCGGAGAGCTGGGGAAGAGGGAGGAGGAGAAAAAGCCACGGAGGGCGGCGGGCAAGGGGCTCGGGGCAGGGGGGGGGGGGGGGGGGGGGGGGGGGGGGGGGGGGGGGGGGGGGGGGGGGGGGCGGGCGCGGCGGCAGAGGAGGGAAAGGAGCCGCCGAGCTCTTGCGCACGCCTCCACCTCGCACAGCGCGCCATCTCATCCATCTCCGCCCCCGGCATCGCGGGTCGCTCCCGAGGCCGCACGCCGCGGCCGCCTGCGCCGACCCCGGCGCGCGCCGACGAGCCCCGCTCGCCGTTCCCGCCCCCCCTCCGGAGCCTCCCCTCCCCCCACCGCTCCGGTGTGCTCGCGCGGCCGCGGATCCCCACTGCATCCCCGGCCGACGCCTCCTCTCTTCCCGCCCCCTGTCAGGGCTCCCGACCGACCCGGTTTTGTCATGCGCAAACAGGACGGAAAGAAAGGACGAAAGAGACGGGGGGAAGAGGGAAGAGAGAGAAGAAAAGCGGCGAGGGAGAGGCGGTCAGAGGCGCTCTTCCGCAGCGCCTCGTCCCGCACTTTCGATCGCTCCTTTTTTCTTTCCCGACCGCCGTCCCGTCCTGCGAAGCCTTCCCGCTCTTGTCGAGCGCGACCGACGGCAGTGCGGGCCTCCATCCGACAGAGGGAAAAGGGCCCAATGCGACCGCAAGCCGGAACAAGAAAAAAAAAAAAAAAACTCTCGCTCGCTGTCCACCTCGCGCTCGACGCGCTCACGCGCCGGGCCCAAAACGAGCGCGTGCGTCTTGCCGCATCTGCGCGTCTCGTCCCGTCCCGCCCGTCAGCCCCCGTCCGCGGCCTGTGCGCGCGCGGGATGCCTGCGCATCCCGGTACGCGCACCGCCCCTCTCCCCCCCCCCCTACGCGGTACACGCGCCCCGCCGCTTCGTCATCCCGCCGCGTCCGTGCCGCCGCTCCGTCTCGCGATCGTCTCACCATCGGCGCCGCCGATCGATGACGAATGCGCGGCTTGGATACGCAGCCCCTCGCCGAGGTCCGCCGACCTCGAGCGCCGAGCCGCCCCGCGCAGGCTGCTCGGGCCCGCCGCGCCGCGCGCCGCGTCGCGACGTGCCGTGCCGCCCAAAGCCTTCCGCCGCCGCTCTCCCCTCGCGCCGCGGTTCGCCGAGCGGTCGGCCCACAACCCCACCCCTCAGCTCCCCCCCCACCCCCCTCGCTCGGCCGCGCGCGCGCGCGCGGGCGCACCGGCCGAGCGCCCAAAGCCGCAAATGCGATCGCCGTCGGCTTGGAGGACGCGAACGCGTCGCATCGACGCTCCGATGACCGACGGGGTCGGTGCTGCGCGCGTCGTCACGGCGATGACCCGACCGATGACGTCCCGGTCGCATCCACTCCCGCGTCCCCGCCCCGCCCAGCCTCCTCCT
>PGFX01003976.1:0-10715 GCA_003612995.1 Prototheca bovis | reverse complement strand
AAAAGGGACGGGAGGGGGGGGTGGAGAGAAAAGGGGAGGAAAAGGGATGGGGGGTGGGAGTGGAGAGAAAAGGGGAGGAAAAGGGATGGGGGGTGGGAGTGGAGAGTGGCCGGTGAAGAGCGAAAAGGGATGAAAAGGCCAAGGCGGGAGCGCGGGAGGACGAGGAGGCACCAGGCCGGATCGGATGATACATAGACGTCGAGGAGGCAAAGAGATTCGACGAAGCGCCGTCCGCGCAACGCGCAAAGGCAAAAGGAGAGGACAACGAGGACAACGTCGGTCGGGGACGCGGCTCATCAGAGCGCGGGCGCGCCCGCCGCGGGCCCCTGTGGTGCCGCTTCTCCGTTCTGCGCCGCTTTCTCGCCCAGCAGCGCGTCCTGGGCCGCGCGGTCGCGCTCGTGGCCCGCGCCGCCCTTCCCCGCCACCGCGCCGTTTCCCGCCGGGCCCTCGAGGGCCTGGCGCTTGGGCGTCGGGAGCGGGCCCACGGGCACCGGGACGATGCGCTTGCGCTTCGCCCTCTCCTGCGCGGACGTCTGCGCGGGAACGGCCCCAGACGCGGCTGGAAGCGGCAGAGGCGAGGGCGCCGCGCCGACCGCAAAGGCCGCGGTGGGAACGCCGGGGGCAGGAAGGCCCGGAGGTGTCGGGGTTGCGGCCACGGGCCCGGAGAGGGCACGGGGTGTGCCTGCGGGCCCGGAGAGGACAGGTGGGGTTCCCGAGACGCCAAGAGGGGCGGATGAGGCCCCTGCAGGCCCGGAGAGGACAGGTGGGGTTCCCGAGACGCCAAGAGGGGCGGATGAGGCCCCTGCAGGCCCGGAGAGGGCGGCGGGGACTCTTGCGTGCCCGGGGAGGGTGGATGGGGCTCCCGCGGGGGCTGAAAGACCCGCAGATCCTCCCGGGGGGCCGGAGAAGACGCTCCCAGCGACGAGGGCGCCGGCTCCGCGCCCGCCCACGGCCCTTGCCCCCCCCGCAAAGCTCCGGAGGCCTTCCCTTCGAAGTCGTTCGAGCCGTTCGAAAAAGGCTCCCTTGACGGCCTCGGCGGCCCGTTTCCGGGCCACCTCGGCCTCGGCCTTGCGCCTGGCGGCGGCCTCGCGCGCGCGCGCACGGCTCTCTTCGGCCTTGCGCTCGGCCTCGGCCTGCGCGAGCGCGCGCGCGAGCGCGCGCGCGGCCACCTCGGAGGCGATCGCCCGCACCACGGCCGCCTCGGCGACCGCCCGCGCCGCCTCCCGCACCTCGTCCCGCGCCCACCGGGCCGGGAACGGGAGCTGCTCATCGGAGGGACCCTGGGAGGACGGCGAGCGGAGCGGGAAAGGGGGCGACTGGGCGGTGACGGCGACCTGTCGGGGTAGCGCGACGGCGTCCGGGTCGTCGTCGCCCTCGTCCGGGCAGGTGGGCAGCAGGTACCTTGGGCAGCTCCCGCCCGGCCCCAACCCAAAGGTGGGCGGGAGGGCGAGGGCGCGCGCGGAGGCGGGGCGTGCGGCTTCGTTTCCCTTTCCGTCGTTATCCTCGAGCTGGGCGAAGAGGTCCTCGAGGACGTTTCGGACGGCTCTGGCCCGGCGGTCCGCCGGCGGCCGGCGGAGCTCGAGGCCGAGGGGCACGGCCTCGGCGTCCGGGACGGGCCGCTGCAGCATGCGCGTGCCGGGAAAGATGAGGATGTGCAGCTGCTTGGCCACCAGGACCTCGCGCAGAGACATGTCGCGAAACCCAAAGCCCACGCGCCACGTCGTCACCGTCGCCGACGCCGCCGGCAGCACGACCCGCGACACGCCCGCCCGACGGAACAGGCGGTCTAGCGCCCGCATCAGCACGCGCGCGTGCCCCGCGCGACGCTCCCTGCGCGTCGTCGCCACCAGAGGAGCCTCCGCCAGCAGAGGACCGTAGCCGCGAACCACTGCAGCCGCCACCGCGCGCGAGGGGGGAGGCGCGAGCGACCCGGCGGCCGCGCCCGCCGAGACCCCCCGGGTCCGGGCGTAGGGGCGCTGGCCGCCCGCCGCCGTCGCCGCCGCGCCGGCCGCGGCCGCCGCCGGGCCCCACCGCTCGTCTCGCGGCGCGTCCCGCTTCCGCAGCACGGCGACGTGGACGTTGCGGTAGTCCCAGTCGCCGTGCGCCTGCGAGCAGAGCAGCAGCGGCAGCAGGTCGACGCCCGTGGCATCGTCGACGATCGGGTCGAACGACTCGGTCAGCAGCTCCGCCGCGGCGCGCAGCGCGGGAATGGGGTTGGGAGGACGAGCGGGAGGGGCGCGAGAAGAGGAGGGGACGGAGGAACGCTTTTCCGAGACGTCCCCGGTCTCAGAGGAACGCTTTTCTGAGACGTCCCCGGTCTCAGAGGAACGCTTTTCTGAGACGTCCCCGGTCTCAGAGGAACGCTTTTCTGAGACGTCCCCGGTCTCAGAGGAACGCTTTTCTGAGACGTCCCCGGTGCCTCCAGAGGCGGGGGCGGGGGGGCGCGCGTCGCCGCCCGCCGAAGCGACGGGCGCGGAAGGAGCGCCGACCGCACCGATTGCGGAGGCCACGGCGACCTCCCCCGCCGCTCCAGCCCCGTCGCGCCTCTCTGCCTCGTCGCCCGCTTCGCGGCCCGCTCCTTCTCCCCCATCCTGCTCCTCGTCGTCGTCTCCGGTCTGCTCGGCGGCGGGCCCGCGGACGATGGCCATCTCGTAGCCCTCTGGAAAGCCGTCCTCCGGACGCAGCGGGACCCAGCCCGCGAAGCGCGCGGCGCGCCAGACGCCGTAGGCGCGCTCGCAGCGGTCCGAACAGAACCAGTCGCCGGCGGGGAGGCGGTCCAGGCGCCGCCCGGACCGGCGCCGGACGCAGCCGGCGTGGTACTCGCGCTCGCACGCGTCGCAGATGAGCACCGTGCGGTCCGAGAAGCTTCCGCGCGCGTAGTCCGGCTCCCAGCACAGCACGCACCCGCCCTGCCCGGGCTCCAGCTCGCGAAGCTCCGCGGGAGGACTCCCGGGAGACGGGCGCGGAGGAGGCGGGATCGAGCCGGGAACCGCCACGGGCAGAACAAGCGGAGAGTGGAGCGGAGAGGGGGGCGACGGCGCGGCGGACGCGGCGGGGGCAGGAGCAGGGACGGGAGCCGGGGCGCGGGCCGAGCCGTCGGCCGGGGCGCAGGCGCACGCGGGGTCGGTGCACGTCGCGCAGGACGCCGCACGGCGCGCATCTGCGGCCAGATCCTCGGGCATGCGCGCGTAGAGGTAGCTCGCGTGCCGGCCGCGGCGGTACCGCCGAGGCGGCGCGACGACGCCGGGAGAGGCGCCGGGCGCGGACGCGGGGAGGTCGAGCGCGGCGGCGAGGCCGGGCGCGAGGGGGGAGAAGGCCCCGGCCCCCGGTCCGGCGCCGCCCTGGGTCGGGCCCGACGAGACGCTCTCCGGGATGACGTCCGGCTCCTGGTCCTCACAGCCCGCCATCTCCCACTCGTCGTCCTGCGGGTCGGTCCCGGGACCGAAGATGTCGCTCCACGCGGGCAGCTGGAAGGCCGGATTGGGCGCCCCCGTGCCGTTCCACCCGTCGTCCGCCCGTTCGCCCTTGGCCGCCGCCCCGCCTGCGCCCGCGGCGTCTCGCCGCGGCTGGCCCGCGCCGCCCGCGAGACGCCCCGAGGCGCCCCGCGGGCGGCCCGGCGCCCCGGCGCCGCGGCCCGAGGACCGGTCGGCGCCGGCCGAGCCCGGGGCGGGTCCCGCGCCGGCGCGGCCGCGCGCGGCGCCCTGGCCCGAGCTGCCGCCGCCGCCCAAGCCCCCCCCCGCGGCCTTGGCGGCCGCGGCGAGGGCTCTGCGGACCGCGTTGGAGGGCAGAGGCTCGCCGTTGAGTCGCGCGGAGACGTACTTGAGGCTCTCGCCGTTGGCGCGACGGATGTTCTCGTATGGCTGCCTCCGCTGCGAGCGGCCCGCGTGCGCCTCAAACTGCGAGCAGGTCAGCACCGTGCCGCAGCACGAACACAGGATGCCGGGAGACAGACGCGTCACGAACACCAGAGGCGTAGGAACCGACGGAATCGATGGCGAACGGGGAGAAGACGGAGAATGCACGTCCGAAGCGATGGAGGGGGGAAGAAGAGGGGCGACGGGAGCCGACGCATCGCCGTCTGGGGTCGGGACCACGGGGGCCGTCACTTCGCCATCCGGCATCGGAGCGGCGACTGCCGGGAGAGCGGGAGTGGCGGCAAGCGCGAGAATGGGCCGGGCGGCGGAGAGACTCGTCGCGTCCGTCGAGCCGGGGGCAGAGACCGCGGCCTCCGACGAAGCGCCCACCGCAGGCTCGGTGGACCGCGGCACCGGCGCGGCACGAACCGGGCGCCTGGACGCGTCGGCGGGAACCACTCGAGGCGCATCCGCCGGAGGCTCCGCGCCTGCGGGCGGAGACAGCGCGACCGTCGGTCCCGCAGGCTCCTCGTCGGGCAGTGGGGGCGAAACGGCCTGGGAAGGTGCGGAAAAGGCCGGAGGCTCTTGCGCAGGAGACGCCGGCGACCCCTGCGCCATCGCCATCGGCGCCTCGGACGCCGAAGCGTCGACGGCCATGGCCTCTGGAGCGGCGCCGGCGGTCGTGCCAGCCCCCGCGGAGGCCGGTCGGGCAGTCACCGCGGCCTCGGCGCCGCGGAGGGTCGCGGGCGGAAAAGGTGCAGAGGCCACCTCCGACGCGGCAGGCGCGGCCTCCAGGCCGATCGCAGAGGGCTCCGAGGGAGCGGCGGAGGCACCTGCATTTGCGTGCGCCGGAGGCGTGTCCGCACCCCTATCCGCCCCGGCGCCCGCCTCTCCCGCGCCATCGATGACCATCCTCGCCTCGCCGCGCGGACGATCGGCCGTGGCCGCCGAGGTTGGCTCGACGGACGCCTCGCCGTTGGCGAGATCCTCGCGTGCCGGCGCCTCCTCGGCTGCCCCGCCTGGCACTCCCTCGGCTTTACCCGCGGGAGCGTCCGTGCGGGGCTCTTCGCCCTTTGGCTCGCGCGCGGGAGACGACGAGGAAGAAGGGGTGGGAGGGGAAGGCGTCGCGAGCAAAGCTGGAGCCGCAGGCGCAGCTGACTCTGTTCCGCCGGCGGCCGCCGGGGAAGCGGCCCGAGCCGTCTCCCCTTTCCCCGCGACCTTGAGGGCCGCATCTGGCGCCGACGCTCCGTCGCCCGCACCCTCGACAGCGTTGGGCGGCGCGATCTGCCCTCCCCGAGCGTCCTCGACGGCGTTGGGCGGCGCAATCTGCCCTCCCCGAGCGTTCTCGACGGCGTTGGGCGGCGCGATCTGCCCTCCCCGAGCGTCCTCGACGGCGTTGGGCGGCGCAATCTGCCCTCCCCGAGCGTCCTTGACGACACCGGGCAGCGCGCCCCGCTCCTTCTCGGCCTCCTTGGCGGCACCGGGCGGCGAGCCAAGCTTTCCCTCCCCCGTTTTGGTGTCTGCAAGGAACGCCGGCGCTCCTTTCTTCTCCTCCGCGCCCTCCGCGGCCACCGGCCTCGGCGCTTCGGCCTTGCCCGGCGTGCCCTTGGGGCCCCCGGGGGCCACGGGGGGCGCGGGGTCGACGATCTGCGCCCAGCCTCGCAGCAGGACGCTTCCGGTGGCGGAGAGATAGACCAGTTCTTCGCCCTGTTCCAGGCCGCCCGGGTGCCGCTCGAACAGCTTCTTGTGCCTCCCCTCCCGACCCTGCCCGCCCTTGGTCTTCGGGAGAAACTGCGACGACGGCGTCAGCGCCGGATGCGGCCCGGACGCGCCTCGGCGGCCGGCTGGCGAGACGGGCTGCAGAGGCGAGGCGGAGAGCGGCGTCGACGCGGGCGCGGGCGCGCGGTGGTTGCTGCGCGGCCGATCGGACGCCTGACCGCGGAAAGAACTGGAGGGGGAGAGCGGCGACGCGCCCCCTCCAGCGCCCCCAAAGCCCGCGCCCGAGCGGGGCGTACCGCCTCGCGCCCCGCCGGCGCCGCCCTCGCCGCCTCTCCGGCTGCCCGGCGACGGCAAAAACTTGCCGCGCGAGTCACGCTGCGGCATCGGCACGATCGAGCCGTCCGGGCGCGCGGCGTAGGCGCGCGCTCCGGCGGCGCCGGCCGACCGGGGACCCGGAGAGGCGCCAGCCGACGACAGCAGGCGCGCCGGGGAAAAGTAGGACGCTCCCGCCGCGCCGGGCGCGCCGGGGCTCGCGCCCGGGATCGCGCCCGCGTCCGCGTCCGCGAGCGCGGGCGAGGCGGGCCAGGCGGCCGCGCTCGCGTCCGCCCCTGCGCTTCCCCTGCGGCCCCGCACGGACCTCCCTGCGGCTCCCGGGGCGGGGCCGCGCTTGGCGCCCCTGGCGGGCTCGGGGCTGGCGGAGACGCGGCCGGAGAGGGCCGCAAAGTCGCCGAAGATGGAGCGCTCGCGTCCGCCCATCTCGGCCTTCTGCGCCATCCACTCGAGCGCGGCCGCCGAGGGGCGGCGCACGCGCCGGCCGGAGACGCCGCCCGCGTCCAGCGGCGAGGGCACCTGGAAGTACGAGGGGAAGGACAGCCCCGGCGTCGGCGACGCAAACGTCGCCGAGCGCGCCAACGCGTAGGAAGGCGAGGGAGGTGAGGTCGCAGAAAGGTACGGGGAGCCCGCCGGCTGCGAAGCGCCGGCGGCGAAGGCGCCAGATGCCGGAAAGGAAGACGCAGAGGGACCGGGAGAGGAGCCGGGGGCCACTCCGGGAGGGTAAGTAGGCGGCGCCCCGGGGGCGGCATCGGAGACGGACCCCGCAGTCGACGGAAACAGGACGTGGCCACCCTCCGCTCCGACGGCGTGAGCGCCTGCGGTCTGCGCCGCCGTGGGCGCGCCTGCGGCCTCTCCCGCGCCGGAGAACGCGCCGGCGACACCGCCCGCCCTGCACCCTTCGCTCCCCTCCGTTCCCGTGAGGTCGACGAACGAGGGCAGCACGCCTGCGCCCTCCGCTGGCGGAGCTAGCCCCGGGGCGCGTGCATGGCCGCCGCCCGAGCGGCGGCGGCCCGCGGCCGGGGCCAGCGCCGCGCCGCCTCGGGGGAGCACCGGGGGCATCGGGGAGAGCGCGTAGGACGGGTACGCGTGCGCGTTGGGTGGCCCCGCCGAGCACGGCGGTTGAAAGGGCGCCTCTGCGCGCGCCGCCGCCCCCGGCGTCGCGGTCCCGGCCGCGGCCGCGGCCGCGGCTCTCTGGGCCCTGGCGGCGGCGGCTCGGACGGCAAGCTCGAGCTCGACGTCGGCGAGGAGCTGTCTGAGCGTCTTTCCGAGTCGTTCGACGACGATGCCGTCGGCGGGGCGCCGGTCGCGGCTGCCGGAGTGCTCTTCGAACTCGCTGGGCGAGACCTTGGCCCCGCGGCACCGCGCGCAGTCGCACAGCACCGCGCAGTCGGCCATCAGCGTCCCCGTCAGGGAAACCCCCTTGCCCGGCTTGGGGCGAAAAAACACCCGCTCGCCCGCCAGCAGCCCTGTGCGCAGCACGGGACGAAGCTGCGCCACCGCAGGACCCGTCCGCAGAAGCGAGTCTGCCACGGCCATCACCAGCGACGGAGGAAAGGCAAACGACGACGCGTACGGAGGCAGCGGGGCAGCGGGAGGGGCGGGGTGGGGGGCAGAGGCGGGTGGGGGCGCCTCGGAGGCCGGCAGAGGAGCGCCCGGCGCCGACGCGGGAGCGGGAGCGAAGAAAGAAGCGTTGTCCTGCGTCGGGACGGGAGCAGCGAGAGGTGCCGCCATCGCCGGGACGGGAGCAGCGAGAGGTGCCGCCATCGCCGGGACGGGAGCGGCGGAAGATGCCGCCATCGCCGGGGCGGAAGCGGCGAGCCCTGTCGCCGCTGCCGACGCAGGAGCGACAAATGCCAACCCGTCGCCCCCTTGGGGGGCCGGAAGGATCGCGGCGAGTGGAGGAGCGGCGGGAGAAACCGAGCAAGCCGTCGAAACCC
Organism: Prototheca bovis; assembly: GCA_003612995.1. Classification (NCBI taxonomy): domain Eukaryota; kingdom Viridiplantae; phylum Chlorophyta; class Trebouxiophyceae; order Chlorellales; family Chlorellaceae; genus Prototheca; species Prototheca bovis. Next base: position 2,872 of record PGFX01003976.1, on the reverse strand, counting down.
CAGAGAGGGGCGGCGCGGCACGCGGCGTCTCGGCGCCCGCGGCCACAGGCGGTGCGGCGGGCTCGGGCACCTCCGGGCCATCTTTCGGTGGCGCGCTCTCGACAAGCGTCGCACCAGGAGGGCTGGAGGAGGGAGCGGTAACGGCGGCAGCTGCAGCGAGCGGTGCAGGTCCCGGAGCCGTTTCGGCTGAAAACGGCCGCATCGCCTCTGCAACGGCGCGAGAATCTTCGGACTCGAGCGGCAGCCGCAGCGCGGGCTCGAGAGCCGGGGCCGCGTCGACGACGGTCGGGAAGGCGGGAGCGGGGCCGGTCACGCCAGCGGGTGAAGGCGCAACGTCGGTCGCTCCGGACGCCGCTGCCCGATCGGCCGGTGCAGCGTGCGACGCGCCCGCAGCAGCCGTCTCCGAGGCCGCGGGGCCCGAAGCCTGAGCCACGCCGCTCGCGTCCAAGGCGGCAGCGGGGGCGGCGCCGCTCGGGGCAGGGACGGGAGCGCGCGCCGCGGTCGTTTCCGCGGAGGCCGCAGGAGGCGCGCCGGTAGCGGAGGGAGCGGACGCGGACTCTGGGCCAGGGGCTGGAGCGCGGGCCAGCGAGATCTTTTGGGCCGAGGGTGGAAGCAGGGCGATTTCTGCAGGAGGGGGCGCCGGCAGCGTGCCAGGCCCCGCGGCGTCTCCTGCGCGAGCTTTCTCCGCGTCCCCCGTTGGTGTCTCTTCGTCAGTCGCGAGAGTAGACGCGTAAGCAAACGCGCCTGAAGCGGGGGCGGTCGCCGAAAGGGCGGCTGGGGCTCTAGCTTCGGAGGGGCCGTCGGAAACGACGGCCTCGGTCATCGGGACGACCTCAGGCGCGTTTACCCCTTCCCCGCCTCGCGAGTCGCCGCCGTCCGCGTCCATCGGTTCGGCCGGAGAGGAAAGAGAATCCAGCGGCGCCGAGGGACGAGGCGCCGACAGACGCGCCGCCTCGACGCCCTCTGGACCTGCGGCGCTCCCTGGGGCGCTCCCTGGGGCGTCTTCGCCAGGCGCCCCCTGGGTCTCCTCGGCTCCGTCGGCCCCCTCCGCCTCTTCCATCTCGACGTCGCCGCCGACCTTGGCGATCGGCGAGGAAACGACGGAGATGGAGGTTGGACATGAGGCTACGGAGGCTTTGGGGGCGGCGAGGGGCCGAGTGGCCCCGGGAACCGTGGAGGCTATTGGGGCGTCGAGCGGCCGAGTGGCCCCGGGAACCGTGGGAGCTATTGGAGCGTCGAGCGGCCGAGCGGCCGCCAGCGAGCCTGGTCGCCCCCCCCCATCACCTCCGCCGGCGGCCTCTCCCTCTGGCGACGAAGGCGGCGAGGCCTCGGAGGTCGACTCTGGGGAAGGCGGTGAGGGCGGCGAGGGTGGCGAGGGCGGCGAGGGCGGCGAGACGGACGCGGCGACGGCCGGAGAGGACGTGCGCGTGGCGATGCGCGGAAGCGAGGGCGTCGGAGCGACGGCAGAGGAAGACGAGGCGCGAGGAGAAGAGGCGGCTGGGGAACGCGGGCGCGTCTCGGTCGGCTCGGCGGCAGCGGCGGTGGAAGCGGCCTCGAGGGGAGACAAAGGGTCTTGGGTCGGCGCCTGAAGGTTCTCCCCGCCTGCAGGCGGTTGAGCCTCTGGCGGCAGCATCTCTGCCTTGCGCTCCGGGGCTCTTTCCGCCGCCGAGGGCTCGGCATGGTCGTTCTCGGGGAAAAGGGCGGACGAGGACCGCTTGCCGAGGGGGGCCTCGGCCTCGCTCTCGACGCCTTCGACCGACGTCTCCGGCCTTCCATGCGACGCCGATCCGACAACCCGCTTCTCCTCGTGCTGCGCATCTCTGCACGAAGCGGCCTCGTCCTTGGTCCCTCCCGCCGACTCCTTGCCGTTGCCAGCAGCTTTCTCGGCCTCTCCCGCCGACTCCTTGCCGTTGCCAGCAGCTTTCTCGGCCTCTCCCGCCGACTCCTGGCCGTTGCCAGCAGCTTTCTCGGCCTTTCCCGCCGGCGTTTTGTCGTTGCCAGCACCCTGTTGGGCCGTCTTCTCGCCACCCGCCTCTCCTGGAGCCTTTTGCACCTCGGTCTCGACAAGCGCCTTTTCCTCACCCCCTTTCCCTTCATTTTTCTCCTCTTCCTTGTCTTCACCCGTCTCTCCTCTCGTTTCCTCCTCCTCTCCCTTGTTCTCTTCCTTTTCCTCACCCTTCACTTCCCCTCCCCTCTTCTTCGTCTTCTTCTCCTCCTCCTCCTCCTCTTCCTCCTCCTCCTCCCCGTGCTCTGCGCCGTCGGGGGCGGCCGCGCCCCGCGCCGCGCCCGTGGCCGCCCCGCCCGGCGCTCGTCCGTTGGCGTTTCGTTCGGCCTTCTCGCGGGCCTTGTCCTCTCTGGCGAGCTCCCAGAGGTGCTGCACGAGGATCGTGGCGGCCCCCGCCCTGGTCCCGCCCGCCGCGCCGGGGCACGCGGCCGCGAGCACGTCGCCCAGCTGCGCCCCGCCCGCCGAGGCCGGGGCCGGCTCGGCGCCCCGCCCGAGCGGGCAGGCCGAGGGGTCGAAGCCGCGCGACGAGAACGCCCCGCGGACGAGATCGGCGACGCGAGCCAACGACCCGAGACGAGAGCACGCGCGACGGAGAACACCGAACGCGAGGATGGCCTGCGGGGGCACGGGGGGCGACGCAGGAGCGGGCGGGGAGGGCCCGGGGGGCCGAGGCGACGGCGTCTTCGCGCCCGCCCCACCTCCCGCCTTCGCCTCCTCTTTCCGCCCCCTCCCGTCTCCGCCGCCCTCGCCGGAGCCGCAGGCCTCTCCGGCGCCCGTCCGGTCCGACTCCTCCTCGCGCTTCGCGCTCCTCCGCCCGCGGGCCCCGCCCGCCGCCTCTCGGCCCCCGCCGATGCCCACCCCGCCCAC
>PGFX01003975.1:0-25269 GCA_003612995.1 Prototheca bovis | reverse complement strand
CGCCCCCCACTCCGGCCACCGCCTCGGGCGGGCCCTGCAGCGCCCGCGCCACGTCTGTGGGGCGCCTCTCGATCACCGTGCGGATGAGGCTCACGATGCGGCTGTGCGCCTCGCGCGCGCGCTCCGGCATCGCATTCCAGTCGTCCGCGTTCACGCGCAGCGACGCGCCGAGCCCACCTGGCGTCGACGCGACCTCCTCCTCGGGCGGGGGGGGCGCGCGCACCAGCGCCTCGGCGGCACCGGGGGCGGCGGGAGGCGGCGGGAGGCAGAAGACATCCGAGGATGCGTCGCCGGCGGGCGCAGGGTCGACCGGCGACGACGCCTCGGAGAGCGGGCCGTCGGGCGACACTCTGCCCTTTGCAGCAGACCCCTGGTCACTGGGTCCGCGGCGCGCACCGTCGGGCGCGGCCAAGGCCTGACCAGGCGCCTCCCCACCCACGCCGGGGGCGGTGGCCGGGGCGGCAGGCGGCGCGCCCCCAGCGCTCTGGAGCTCCTCTCCCTCCTCGCCGCCCTCGCCGCTCTCGCCGACCTCGCACCCAGAGCTCTTGCTCCCCTCGCGGTCGATCGTCCACGGTTTGGGGTGCACGCCGTGGCCCCACCCGTCGGCGACCTCGCGCGCGACGCCTCCTTCCCAGGCCGCGCAGGTGGCACGGTCGTCCTCGATCGCCTCGCGCACTTCCTCGGTGATCGCGAGCGGCTCGGGATCGCGCTCGGCCGCGTGGCGCGCCGACTGCGAGACGCCGAGCTCCACGCCGAGGCGGCGGAAGAGCGCCGAAAGCGTCTCGACGTCCGCGGACGCGAGCTCGTCCACCACCGGCACCTCGGGCGGCAGCTCGCTCTCGGCGATCATGAACGCCATGATGTCGATCTTCCCGCGCTGCCCTTCGGTGAGGCCGCGCAGGTCAGGAAGATTGACCGCCCGCGCCGCCAGGAAGAGCGAGTGCATCGAGGCCGCGCCGGCAGGGAGGTAGAGCCGTGACGCCAGCGAGGGGGGCGCGAGGCGCGGCGCTCCGGGGGGCAGCGCGCGTGCGCCGCCGAGGTCGACCCGCGGCGCCGCAGAGCTGCCCCCCGCGGCGCCGCGGGGCTGCCCCCCGGGGGGCGGGCCCCGCGGGGCGCTCCGGGCGCCGCAGCCGCCAAGGCGCCGCGACTGCCCGACTGCGGCCGAGGCCAGGTCCGCGGCGGCGATGTCAAGGACGCGCGCGCACTGGTCGCGGTAGATCAGCATGCGCTGCAGCGTCTCGGTCTGCGAGATCAGTGCGGCGTGCTCGGCGCGGGCTGCGGCCAAGTTGGAGTGCAGCAGCGCGCGCTCCGCGGCCGCCTTGCGGCGCTCGCTGCGCAGCCGCTCGCGGTACCGCGCCTGCGCCTGGCGCCCACGCTCGCGCTCGCGGTCCGTGCGGGACGATACGGGAGGGGGAGCAGAAGTCGCGTCGGCGCCCCGAGAGGACGGCCCGGCGTCCTCCTCCTCGAGATCGGCGACCTGGTCCCCGCGACCCCCGCGACCGCCGCGACCCCCGCGGGCGCCGCGACCTCCGCAACCGCCGCGTCCAGCGGCGGCGCCGCCAGACCCGCGACCCTTGGCGGCGCCGGCGCGGCGCTTTGGCGGGGCGGGGTTAAGGTCTTCGGCCGCGTCGTCCCTGTCGTCCTCCATCTCGTCGCTCCCCCCGTTCTCATCCCTGTCCTCCTCCGCGTCGTCGTCGCCCCCGCCAGAGCTCGAGCCGGAGCCTCGTCCGTTCCCGCCCCCGGGCTGCCCGGACGCAAACGCACCAACCTGGGCGGGAACGCGGGCGAGCGGCGAGGTGCCGGGGCGTGCGTGGACGATAGAGACCGGCGCGGCCTGGGACGGAACGAGGGCGGGAGCAGCAATCGCGGCAGAGGGGAGGACGGAAGCTGGCGCCGGGGCTGGGGCCGCGGAGCGGACGAGGATTGGAGTCGGCACCGGGGGGGGGACCGCCGCACGGGCTGCCACGTCCCCCCCCTCGGGGACGGCCGCGCGAGCCGGTCCGTGAGCAACGAGAGGCGCGGAACCCGGCGCAGACGAGGCCAGTACGGGAGCATGGCCGGAGGAAGGCGCAAAAGGCCGACCCGCAGAAGGCGCAGCGGTCGGAGCCGTCGGGCAGCGCGCAGGCGCTGCCCCGACGCCGGACGGGCCGGACGAGCCCGAAGCGTCGCGCGGCCCGACTCCAAAGTACGCCCGGGAACCGGGAGCGGAGCCCAACCCTCCACTGCCGACGGTCGCGGGCGCGGCCATCGGTGGAGGGGCGGCGGCGCCCGTCTCCCCGCCCCCAAAGCCGCGACCGCCTGCGCCGGCGTGGGCGCCCCAGCCGGTGTGCGACGCGGCCGGGGGCTGCGCGACCTGCGCAGGGCCTCGCGCGGTGCTGTCCGCCCGCGGCCACGAGCCCGAGCCCGAGCCGGACCCAGACCCGGAGGCGTGCGCGCCCGAGTGGGCGTGTCCAAACTCCGACGAGCCCGAGCCGGACCCGCGCGCGATCCCGATGCCGTCGCCGTCCGGCTCGAGCGCGAGGCGGCCCTGGCCTCCGGCCTGCGACGGGTCGTGCGGATGCAGACCCTGACGCAGCGCGGCCGCGCGGTCCTGCGGGTACGCGGGCGATGGAGCGACGCCCGGAGAAGGGCCGACTGCCGTCGCGTGCTGGTGCTGCTGGTGCTGCTGGTGCTGCTGCGCACGATGCTGGCCGTGGTGCTGCGGGTGGTGCTGGCCGTACGGCTGCTGCTGCAGCTGGTGCTGCTGCGGCGGCGGTGGCCGAAGCTGCAGCCCGGCGTGCAGCATGGCGACGCCCCCCGGAGGAAACGCGCCGTCCATCGCGTCACTGGGCGGCCCGTACGGCCCACCGCCGCCGGGCGAGAACTGGGCCGGGCCCGACACCGGGATGGCGTAGCCGGGCATCGCGTAGGGAACCCCCACGTAGGAGGCGCTGGGGTAGATCGCGACCTGGTACGCTCCCGACGGCGGAGCAAAGGATGGCTGGAAGAACGGCCCGCCGGTGGCCACGAACCCGGGCATCGCGCCGGGGTAGCCGCCGTAGCCGGCGCCTGGGCCACCCACCGGAGGCGCGGCGTTCGGCGGCAGGTCGCGGGCGACGTCGGGCCTCCCGAAGACGTTCGCGGTCGCCTCGGAGTAGCGCGCGGGGCTGGCGATGCTCGAGGCCACGCCTGCGCTCGGCGAGGACAGGGGAAGATGCGCGGCGGGCTTTGGGGGGAGGAGGGAAGGCGCCAAGGCGCCGCCTTCCCCCGCGCCGACGCCGGGAGGGGCCGCCGACGCCGCGAGGCCGCGCGCGGACGAACTGCTCCCGAGCGAATCGCCGCTCGACGGATGCACGGGCGCAGACGCCGCGGACTGGGACGAGTCCGGCCCCCGGGCCGCAGCGGGAGCGCGGAGGGCTTGCTCGCGCGCGGCCGCAGACCCCGGGTCGCCCAACTCGGCCTCGGCCGCGCGGACGAACGCCGGCGCGCCCCCCGCCGGCGGCGGCGACAGCGCTCCGAGTTGCCCGAAGATGTCGTCGACGGGATCGACCAGAGCTGCCGCGAGCTCGTCCAGCGACGCGGGGTCGACCGTCCCCGCGGGGTCGGGAGCGCGAGGCCCCTCGCCCGCGCCGTGGCCCTCGGGGCTAGGCATGGGCCAAGGCATGGTTTCGCGAGCCGAACCGGCCGTCCTTGCGCGATCCGTGCGGCGCGTGTGGCCGAGCGCCCGCTATGCGCAGACCGGACTCGACGCCCGCCTCTGCCCCTGCCTCGGCTTCCCGCCGCGCGCGTGCTGCGCGCGCACCGCGCGACGCGTGGTCGTCTCGGCGCGAGACTCTGGCGCCACCGCGCGGGCTCCGACGGCTCCGCGTGGCGGGCGCGCTACGCCATCGCGTTCCGACAATGCGTCATATGTGAGTTTGTGGTCGGCGCGCGCGCTCCGCCCCCGCACGGATCCCCACAAAGCGCCGCGCGGGCCGACTCGCGCACCCCCGGCGCTCCCGCGTCACCGGCCCGTCGGCGCCGGAACGCGGGGGGTGCGCTTCGGTCCCGGAACGGCCGTCCTCCTCCGCACACGCCGGAACCGTCGGCGCGGGCGCCCTACGACGCGGACGTCGGCGCGAGAGGCCGACGTTCAGACGAGACCAATGCGAGCGAGCTTGCGGGCGGCCGATGCCGTGGCGATGCCGCCGCGAGCGAGCCGCGGGTGCAAGATCCCGCCGCCGCCGACCTGACGAGGGCGCTCCGCGCGCCTCGCCCGCGCGACCACGTCCGACCAAGGACCGCCAATCGCGCCGCCTTTGAGCGCACGGCGGTGTTTCAATTTCGATGCTTCCGGACGGCGCGCTCAATGGCCGTTCAGGGGGCGTCGCGCGACGCCGCGCGACGGCGCTTCGCGCTCGGAGTGCCGTCGGAGACGCGGGGCGACGCCCGGAAGCGCGCGGCGGCGCGAACTGTTCGCGTCCGTCTCGCGATCGAGCTCGCGCGGAGCCTAGCCGGGCGTCGCGAACGACGTATAGCGCCGTGTACCGCTCGAGGATGCACGTCGCGACCGGTATCGAATGCTCTCGGCCCGCCGCTTTCGCCCGTCTCGAGGGCGCGCGCCAGGCGCGGATCCGCGCTGGCCGAGGTCGCCGCCACGAAGCCCGCCGCCGGCGATGAAGCGGGACGCGCCGCTGCACTTCCGCAGCGCGTCCCGGGCGACCGTTCCTCCGCGCGCACGAGGCGATTCGCGCGTCGCACGGCCGCGCGGGCCGCTCTGCCCCTCCCCGCGCACAAAGGGCTCTTCCGCCGTCGCGCGTCCGGGGTGCGCCGCCCGCCCGCGCAGCGAGCTCCTGCGGCTCGATCCGGGCGTTCGCCGCGAGCGGGCCGCCCGCGCGCGGGACGCGCCGCGGTGCGTCTGCTTTTGCAAGCGTTGCAAGTGTACAGAGACGCGATGCGTGGCGCGACGGAGGTAAGAAAGCGGCAAGTATGGAGGTACGGGAAAAAAAAGGTACGTTGGGGGAGGAGTCAAAACGACGTTGTATCGGATGGGCAGGAAGACAGAGGGGGCGGAGGGACGCGGCCGGGTCAAAATCCCGCTTCGTTCTGGTCGGCCGCGACTCTGCGCTCAAATCCCGCCACGAACGCGTACCCCAAAGGCCGGGGTGACGCCCCGCGTTCGGGGACGCTCGAGCCGGATGAGCCGGACGCGGAGGGGTCCTGGAAGGCCGCGACGCCTGCAGGCGAAGAGGCGGCCTCCCGGCGGGCCGCGTCAGAGTCGCGGGACGAGGCGCGCGACGGGTTCGAGGCGAATCTCGTCGACGAGGCGCTCCCGTCCCGCGGCGAGCGCGGCGCGGAGCGCGGGGAACTCGCGGCCGCGCCTCCTCGGACGCACCCCGCCGGCCCGTCGCGCCCCTTGGCGGCCTCGACGCGCGCCATGGCGGCGAGGTGCCTGCCGACGTCCCAGACGCACGGCCAGGCGAGCGTGGAGACGAACATGGCCTGCCACGGCTCCATGATGTGGAAGACGCGGGCGTTCACGTGCATCCACACGGCGCGCTCGTCCGCCAGCGTCTCGCGCAGGGCCGAGACGGCCGCGATCGCAGAGGAGAGGCGCGAGACGCGCGCGGGACCGAGCGGCGCGCGGGAGCCCGAGCGAGGGTCGAGCGGTGCGGCGGCGCGGCTCGCTTCGGCGCGCGGGTTGGCGCCCCGCCGCGGCGCCTCCCTCGCCGCCTCGAGATCCCCCGCCTCGTCCTCCTCGGTCTGTGCCTCGCGCAACCAGGCGTCGTCGCCCGGTCCCTCGCGAAGGATCTCGAGCACGCGCGTCAGCGTGCGGCGCCGGCGCTGGACGATCGACCGCAGCGCGACGTCGGCTTCGCGCGCCACCTTGAGCGCCGCCCGCACCTGGTGCGGCGTCATGCCCAGCGCCTCGTGCACCGACTCCCAGTGCGCCGGGTCGCGCTCGGCGGCCGCCACCTGCGCGGGGCTGCCTTGCACGACGGCCGCGAGGTCGCCCGGGCGCCGCTCCAACAGCGTGCGGATCGTGCGCACCATCTCGGCGTGCGTGACCCGCGCGCGCTGCGGCTTCGAGTCCCAGTAGGAGCTCCGCGCGCGGATCTGCCGATTCACCAGGTCGCGCTGGTCCGGGTCGACCTCGTTCGAGAAGATGATGGCCCGCAGCGCGTTCCTGCCGTCGCCGGCCTCCTCGGACGATTCAGAGAGAGACGCGTCAAAGTCGACCGCGGGGAACGGCGCTGCGCGCTCGCGACCCGTCTTCGGGCCCGCGCCCGGAGCGCGCGGACCGGCGTGCGCCCCTGTCACGGGGCAGCTGGAGGGGACCGGGAGGCTGAACGCGTCGCCGCCCGCGCGGCGGGCGGCGCAGGTCTCCGGCGCCAGGCGCTCGTCGCCGACCGCGTGCGTTTCCTCTCCCAGCAGGCGCCGCTCAAGGCGCCGAAACTCTTGCGGCGAGATTCTGCAGCGAGACCGCAGCGAGGGGGGACGGCGTGCAAAGGGGTCTGGGGTCGAGCTGCGGCTCGGAGGCGCCAGCACGGCTCCGCTCTCGAGGTCGCCCCCGTTCCAGCCCGATCCCGCCGCGGACATCGGGCTCTGCGCCTCGTCATGCGACGACGAGTCCGCCTCGCTCGACCCGGCCTCGACGAGATCCCGGGCCATGTCGAGGTAGACCCGCCGGAGGTGGCGCGAGATGCACTCGACGTCCATGCGCTCGAGGGTCGAGTCCGGCCCGAGCGTCTTGGGCACGTCCCCGAGGCGCAGCATGAGCCAGTAGATGTCGAAGCGCCCGCGCTGCGCGAGCGTGAGCCCGTCGACGGGCGGGAAAGCCACGCCCCGCGCCGCGGCGAAAAAGTTGCGCGGGAAGCCGCCGGGGCTCTCGGGCGCCGGCGCGAGCGGCGCGGGCCGCGGCGCCGCCAGCGTCTCGATAAAGGCGGGGCGCGAGGAGAACATGTTCGCGGTCGCCGAGCGCGCGAGGGCCGCAGCCCTCTTGGCGGCGGCGTCCGCCGCGCCCCCGGGCGACGTCCCCGCGTCGTCGACGGGGGGCACGGACCGCGCGAAAAAGGAGCGGAGAAAGTCCGCGTCGCGGCCTCGGTTGAAGGGCCCCCAGCTTCCGACGGCTTCCTCGGCCGCCTTGAGGATGGCTATGCAGTCCTCGCGGAACGCGACCGCGCGTTCGAGCATCCCAGCGCGCGCCGTCAGCGCCGCGTGCTCGCGCCGCGCGGCCGCCAGCGCGAGCGCGGCGCTCTCCTTGGTCGCCTCCAGCGCGACGCGCCGGTTGCGCTGCTTGGCGCGGTACTTGGCCTGTGCGCGCCGGTTGGACTCGAGGATGCGCGCGCGGCGAGGGCTGACCGCGGCGCGCCGAGGCGCCGCCGGCGGAGGGGAGCCGGAGGCGGTGCTGGCCGACGCACCTGCGGGCGGCGCCGGCGAGGAGCGCAGCCGAGGGTCGGAAGGCGACGCGCCGGATGAGCCGGAGTTTGGGAGCGGCGCCGAGACGGACGGCAGATACGCTCGACCGGAGACCGCGGCGCTCCGGGAGGGCGTCACGAGGTTGGTCGGCAGGATGGCCGGCGGCGGCGGCGCCAGGCGGATCTGGGGGATCCCCCGAGGTGGGGGAGGGACGTCAAAGGGAGGCGCCGCTGGCCAGGGCCGAACGGGCATCCCGGGATGCGCCGCTGGAGCAGGGAGCGAGGGTCCGTGCAGCTGCGTGGCAAACGCAGGAGCCAAAGACCTGTCGGACGTGGGGGCCGACGGCCCCTCGGACTGTGCCGCCAGAGGAGGGACCGACGGCCCCTCGAACTGTGCCACCGGAGGAGGGACCGACGGCCCCTCGAACTGTGCCACCGGAGGAGGGACCGACGGCCCCTCGAACTGTGCCACCGGAGGAGGGACCGACAGCCCCTCAGACTGCGCAGTGGGCGCGACGCCCGAGAAGCCGACGAGCTGCGCAAAAGGAGCAGCAACAGAAAAGTCGACGAGCTGCGTAGCGGGCGCAGCAACAGAAAAGCCCTCGAACCGTGCGGTCGGCACGGGAGGCGCAAAGCCAGACGGGTCGAGGGGCAGCGTGGCGGGCATGGTGAGCGCGGGGGCAGCGGCGGACGAAGCGTGGGCGGCAAAAGAGCCTTCTGCCGAGACAAATCCGTGCGTGAGCGCGATCGGTGCGACGCCGGGCGCGGACGCCACCGCGGTGGATGGTCCGGTCCCCGGCGCAAATCGAGGGGCGGGCGCCTCGCTGGGTGGGAAAAGCGCAGCCGACGCGCCTGGCGCTCCCGTCCAAGGAGCGGTCCCGAAGACACCATTCACGGGAGCGCGACCGACATCGCTCCCCGGAAAGATGCTCTGAACCATGGCGACCGCCTCGGCGTTCCAGGGGGCGCCCTGCGGTCCCGCCGCCGGGCGCGGAGCGCCCGGCGGCGGCACGCGGGCACCCCCTCGGAGGGGCTGGGGCGGCGGGGGGCGTGGGCCGACAAAGGTCTCCCCTTCCGGGCGAGTCGGCCATTCGGCGCGAGCAAGCCGAGCGGCATCGGCGACGCCAGAGGGCGCCTGCGAGGGGAGCGCCCCGTAGGGAGCCTCGATGGGCGCGAACGCCGCCTCGGCGGCGTCGAGAGGCCACGACGGCGCGGGCGGGCGCGCCGCTTCGGCCGCGCCCCGCCAAGGCGCGTCGTGCCACGGCGGAGGCGCGGACTCGAGCGCAAGGGAGGGCGGATCGAGTCCGGCCGGCGGCGGCGCGCCCCGAGGCTCCCGAGGCGCCGCGCGCCGGACGAGGTCGGCCGCCTCGTCCGCCCAGCCGAGGCCTGCGGCCGCGAGCGCGTCCGGGCCGCGTGAGGGCTGCAAAAGCTCCGGCCGCGTCTCGCCGGCCCGCCTGGACGCGTTCGAGGCCACAAGGTCGTCACAAACACCATGCGCGTCTCCGAACTCGCCACGGCAGCGCGCGTGCAGCAGGTCGTCGACGAGATCCGCCGCGCGCCGGTTGCGTGAGACGGGTCCCGCGGCCGCAGGGGCGCGCGTCTGGAGATCGGCGGGAAGTTCGGCCGCCGCCGCGATCTCGAGGCTCCACGGGTCCCCAAATGCGCCGTCAGCGGCGTACTCCGCCGAGATCCCCGGTTCGAGGGCGATCTCTGCGTCAAAGTCGAGCGCCGCGGATGGCGAGCGGCGCCCGGGCCGTGACGCGGGCGATTCGGGGCCGACCCCGCGCGGATCCCGCGGGTCGCCCGACATCTCCGGCGCAGAACCAGAGAACGCGCGCACGGCCACCGGGCGGTCCCGTGGGCTCGCGGAACGCTCGACGCCTCCGCCCGCCGCGCCGAGCGCACCGGCCGCGCCCGCCGCGCCCGCCGCGCCCGCGCACGTGGCGACGCGCGCGGCGGCGAGAGCCCTGCCTCCCTTCTCGAAGCCTCCCCCTGCGCACCTCGGCGCCGCGCCGGCAAGCGCGTCGGCCAGCGCTGGGGTCGCGGTGGGGTGAGAAGAGACGGAAACGCACCGGGCGCATTGTCTGGAGGCGTCGCGGCAGATGCTTTTCCAGACCGCCGGACCCTGGCGCCAGAAGGAAATCGGGGGGCGGTCGCGCGGAAGTCGGCGCGGAAGGGGGGGTAGGAGCGGAGCCGCGGCACCGGAGGCGCCAGGACGGCCGGGGAAGCCGGCACCGCCGCGACCATCCCACCCGGCGCCGCGTTCGGGCGTCTGCGCAACGAACCGCCGAGCGGTGCTTACAGGCGGCGCGGGAGGCACCGGGAGAGCAGAGCGTAGAGGGGCGACGCATGGGCGTCGCTCGAGGGGGGGGGGGCGGACCTCCCCTTTGGAGGCGGCCGCTTCTTCTGGCAAGTTGAGGGGCTCGGCAAGCAGGGAGTGCCAGGGTCCGGGGCCGGAAAAGGGGGTCATCGCGAGCGGCCAAGGCACGTGGCGAGTGACGGGGGAGCGGAGAGGGAAACGCGCGGGAAGGCGAGGTCGAAGGGAAAAATCGCGTCGCCCAGAGGGAAGCAGACGGGGGTCGGCGGATGGGAGCGACGGCGGTTCGCGCGTCGGCGAGGCGGAGGAAAGAAGAAGAGGTACGGAAGGGCGGAACGAACACGCACGGCGAGATAGGCGAGTCCCGGCGTGCGCAGGGAGAGAGCGAGGGAGAGAGGGGTACACGGTGTGGGCGACGGCACACGTGGCGGTCGAGGTCTTGGCGCGCAGAGGCGCGGGTTCGAAATGGGGCCGGAGAGGGCCCGATCGTTGGATGCCCGCAGGCAAAAGAGCCAGCGCGGTTTGCCTGCGCGAGGCGACGCTCGCGGCAGCCCGGCTTCTCCGAGGCGGGCACGCAGGTGCGTCGAGGAAAGTCGGGCTGCCGGGGGCGAGCGGAAACGGACGAGGGAGAAGGGAGCAAACGTTGGCGTTGGAGTGGAGGAGATGAAGAACGGAGGCGGGCGGAGGCGAGAGCGCGTGGATGGGTTCGGAGGCGGACGATGTAAGAGGGTGCAGGCGCGCTCGCGTGCGGACTGCAGGGCCAGCGTCCGGATTCGCTCGGAGGCGAACAGACGCGAACGCGTGCGAAGCTGTGGGGGCGGTCGGAGGTGGAAAAAACACAGAAAGCGCGGAACAAGTCAGAGGCGGAATGGCATCGGGAGGAAAAAGAAGAAGAAGAAGAAGAAGAAGAAGGAGAAGAAGGAAAAGGAGAAAAAAAGGCGACGAGAAGCAGCGGCGAGCGGGGCCAAAGGCGGGGCCGCGCGCCGTCGCGATTTGATGAGGGCGGATGCAAGGACAAAAACGCGTCGCAAATGCGAGATGCAAAGCGCGCAGCGCGGCGCCGGCGGGAAGAGAAGCGAAGAGGGGAGGAGCGGCAGGCACGAAAGAGTGCGGGCAGGAACGGTGGTGCGGCAGGCGCAGCAACGGTCCGGGAGCCGATCGAGGCGGGCTCGGTTTGCGAAAGCGGCAGATCGAGATCGAGAAGAACGAGGCGCTGGCGGAAAAAAATCGCATTATGAGTAAGATGGCTCGCGCCGCTGAGGACGGCAGGCGGGCGACAAGGGGGGCTCGCGCCGCAAAGGACGGCAGACGACGCGGGAGCGGAACCCACCGCGCAGCGACGTTCATCCGGCGGCCTCGAGAATCTTGGACGCGTCCGGGACGCACGGCCAGGAGAGGGCCGCAAAGGCCTGCGCCTGCCAACCGTCCAGGATGCTGCCGAGACGGGCATGCACGTGCATCCACACGGCCCGCTCGTCCGCGAGCGTGTCCTGGCACTCGTTCAGCAGCTCCATCGCGCGAAGCGCGCGTCTGGAGCGGAGCGACGGCGACAGGTGGACCTGGGGGCCCGGAGGCGCAGAGGCGCCCCCTCTGGCGCCCGCTCCCGCTCCCGCTCTCGCGCCAGCGCCCGAGCCCGTGCCCGCGCCGGCGCCTGCACCCGCCCAAGCGGCGGCGCTCGGCACTCCGAACATGTTGAGCGAGCCAAAGTCGTCGCCCGCACCCTCCCAGCCGGGGCCCGGCATCTCGGTGGAGGCCGTGGCGCCCAGGCCCGCGACGTCACTATCGTCGGTCTGCACTGCGCCCTCCGAGAGAAGCTCCGACAGCCGCTGGATCGAGATGCGCCGCCGCGCCTGCACCTCGCTGAGGTGCATCCGGACGCGCTCGCGCAGCTCGCGGATGCTCTCGGCCTGCTCGTCCGAGAGGTCGAGCCCGCGCATGGCGGCAGCCCAGTGCTGCGGGTCGCGCGAGGCCTGCCGCGCGGCCTCCACGTCGCCCTGCACGATGTTGTTCGTCTCGTGCGGACGCCGCACGACCAGCGTCAGCATGGCCTGCACCAGCTGCCGGTGGATGCTGCGCGCCCGCGGCGTCAGCGTCAGCATGTGCATGTTGCGGCGCCGCAGGTCTGCCTGCAGCGGCTCGAGCACGGACAGGTCCGGCGCGTCCACGAGCGAAGCCAGCACCATCGCCGAGCCCTCGAGGTCGTGATCGAGCATCGCGCGAGTCTTGCCCGACAACGGCCCCCGCTCCCCCGACGACGCGCCGGGCATCGCCGGGTCGCCCGCCGCGCAACCGGCGGGGGCACCGCGGCCGGCGCCGGCCGCTGACCCGCGCCGCGCCTCCTCTTGCGCGTCGAGCGGCGACGGCGGCGAGCGCGGGGACACCGTGGAGGACGTCAACGAGCTCGTCGACACCGATGCGTTTGCCGACGACGCCGGCGAGACCGCGGCCAGGAACGACGCGTAGTGCGACTGCATCGCCTCCGGGTCCTTTTCCCTCAGGCGTGGCGCCGCGCGGGCCGACGCGCGGCGGCGGCGGCCGGCATGCTTGGGCGCCGGATCGCTCGCGGGGGGCGACGCCGCTCCGCCGAGGCGCGCGTCGCGCTCCGCGGAGCCTCGCGGAGCCCCGCCCTTGGCGGTGGAGCTGCCGATGGAAACGTTCGAGGACGCGCAGCCGGGGCGGTCGAGGCGGCCAGAGGCATTTTCGACCGCGTCCGCGTGCGCGCCCGCGTGCGTCGGGCCCTCGGGCGGCTCGGTCCACGCGGCGTGCAGCGCCTCGCTAGCCTCGTGCGACGAGAAGAGCGGCGGATGATCGGACGGCACCGCCGGCGCAGAGAGGTGCGGCACGGGGAGCACCGGGGGCGCCGCGGCGAGCGAGGGCGCGTGCAAGGCGCGCTCGAGCAGCGTCGCTGGGTCGACCTCGCCGGCAGGCGACGACTCCGAGCGCGCCGCCGCGGAGGCCTTCGCGCCCCGGTCCACGGCAGCGGCTCGGGGGCCGCTGTCCGCGGTCGAGGCCACGGCCGCGACCCGCCTGCGCACGCTTCGAAGCTGGGCTCTGGCCGCCGCGATCTTCTCGGCCTTGAACGCGGACTTGAGCGAGGCGATGAGGCCCGCGACCTCGGCCGCGTCCGCGGCGGCCAGGTTTTCGTCCACGTCGATCTCGGCCGACATGTCCCCTTCCGCGGCCATGAAGACGTACAGGTCAAAGTGCGAGCGCTGACCCGGCGAGAGGTCGTCGAGCGGCAGAAAGGGCAGCGAACGCACCGCAGCGAACAGGTCGCGCATCTGCGGTGGCCGGCCGAGGCTGAGCGACCGCGCCAGCGCCATCGACCCGGGCGTCGGGCGCGAAAACGCGTCTGGCTTGCCGGCCGGCGAGTCGGCCGCCCGCCGCGGACCCTCGCTGCTCTCAAAGTCGTCGGCGGCGGCGGCGGCGGCGGCGGCGGCGGCGGCCCCGCCCCAGCCCACCCCCCAGCCCAGCTCGGAGGCTGAGGCCAGAGACGAACGAGCGTGGAGGCCCGCGCGCGAGCCGCGAGGCGGGCCCGAGCCCAGTTCCGGGCCCAGACCCGAGGCCGGGATCGGGACGTGCTCGAGGTCCAGGAACGTGCCCGTCTCCGTGTCCGCCTCGCCGTCCAGATCAGCCGAGGCGCCGGAAACGGGGAGGGCGCCGATGCTTTCGGCGCGCTTGCCGCCGATCCTCCCGACCGCTTCGCGCGTGACCTCGAACGCGAGATCGCCCTGGCGCGGCCGCGTCCACATCCCGCCCCCCCTGCGGAGCTTCCAGGTCCACCCGCCGTCGCCGCGGTGCCAGCCGCCCCACCCACCCTCGAGCTGCAGCATCCGCCCGGCCTCCTCGAGCACCTGCACGAACAAGTCTCGATGCTCGAGCACGCGCTCGAGCGCGTCTCGGCGCTGCATCAGCACCGCGTGCTCGGCCCGCGCCGCTGCCAGTGACGCGTGCAGCTGCACGCGCCGCGCCGCCGCTGCCTCGCGCTCCTCCCTGAGCCGCGCGCGGTACTTGGCCTGCGCGCGCCGGCCCTTGGCGAGGCGACGCTCGCGGCGCGCGGCTTCGGGCGCCAGCGGCTCGAACCCGTGCGGCGACGACGACGACGACGGCAGCTGCAGCGACCCGGCCGAGGGAAGCAGGCCCGGGGGCGGCGGCAGCAACGAGGCCGGAGAGACGCTCGCCGACGGCACCCGGACGGGCGCCACCGACATCTCCGCGCGAGGGTACGGCGGATGAAGCGAGTAGGCAGACGGTCGTGCCAGCTGCGGCAGCGAAGCCGTGCCGTGCGCCGCGCCGAGCGCCGTGCCTGGCACGGCGCCGGGCGCCGCGCCGGGCGCCACGCAGGGCGCGGGCACGGGCGCGAGCGAGCCGTGAAAGGACGCAAAGGGAGGCCCGGGGACGCCGACCGAGCCTGCAGAAGACACCGCGCATCCGTAGGGCGCGTACGGGAGCCCCGGACAGAGCGCCGCATCGCCAGGCGGCAGGGAGGCCGGGCCAGGTGCGGGCGCTGGCGCCGTCGAGGGGTCTTCGAACGCCGCGGCCCAGGCGGGGAGCGCGCCGGGCGGCTGCTGCGCGGAAGACGCCGACGGAGCCGAGGAGAGGCCGTGGGAGGAGGCGCCGTGCGAGGAGAGGCCCAGCGAGGAGGCCCCGTGCAGGGACATCCCCGCCGAGGAGACGCCGCGGGAGAGCCCGGCGGAGAGCGCCTGCGGCCCGCCCGCCGGGAGCGGGGGCGCCGGAAAGGGCGCCGGGACGCCCCCGGGAGCAAACGCAAACGGAGGGGCGCCGTGAAAGGGCGGAGGCGGAGGAAACGCGCTCGACTGCACGAACGGCGGAGGCATCGACAACCCATAGCACGGATACGGCGGCGCAAGGTGCGGCGGAGGCGCCCCGGGCAGCTGGCCGACCAGCGGGGGCCCGCGGGGAGACGGTCCCGCCGCGGCGCTCGGCCCGGTCTCGCCGCCCGCGGCTCCGACACCCGGAAAGCCCTGCGCGGCGATCGGCGGCGCGCCGGCGGACGGCGCGTAGAACGAACCGGAACCAGACGAGTCCTGGGGAGACTGCGCGGCGAGCAGGGCCGCCTCGGCGCCTGTGCTCGCGCCGAAAGAGGTCGCGGCGCCGCTCGGCGCCGCGCCGACGCCGACGTCGGGCCGCGCGGCGCCGTCGAGCGTCTCGGCGATGGCCGAGGAGAGCGCCTCGGCCGTCAGCGGCTTGGCGCCTGGGAGGTCGGTCGCCTCGCTCGTCGCCGCGTCGCGCGGGCTCCGGGGGGCCGCGCCGGCGGGCAGCGCCTCGACGGTGACCGCCGCCGCGATCCCGCGCTCCGCGGGGGCGCGGGCGCCCTCGGCGCCCGACGCGCCGAGGGTCGCCGGCGCGGGCGACGAGCCGGGCGGGCACGGCCCGTCGGCCGACGAGTCCATGAAGCCCCCCACGCGCTTTGTGTCCCGCATCAACGGGGAAAAACGGGCGTCGGAGGCCTCGGGGGCGTCATGCAGCCCGCGCTCGAAAACGACCGGCCGCAGCGACGGCGAGACCGGGTCCAGAAGCTGCCACGGAGAGGCGAGGCGCGCGCGGCGGTGGCACGGGCCCTCGAGCGATGCCGCGCCGGAGAGAGCACCACGGACGAGCCGAAACCGCGAACGCGACCACTCTGCGGCCTCGGCGGCGCGCATACGGCCGGGAGCCGGCCGCGTGCTACGCCGCGCGCGCGCGCGCGGCGCGCGGCCGACGCGAGGAGGGCGCGACTCACGCGCTCCCGCGCTCCACGCAGGCCGCGGAAAATTCCGCCCGGGCTCTTTCCGCCCCCTCTCCCTCGAGGATCGGAGCGCAACAACCCGGGCGCGCGCGGCGGCTTTGCGTGCAAGAGGTTCGTGCGTCCGTCGCTGCTCGGAATCGCGTCGGCAAAGGGGTCGCACCGACCGCCCCGCCGCGAGGCCGCCGGACGCAGACTTTCGCGGGACGCGTCCCGCTCGCTGGGGAGCACGCCCGCCGCCTCGGCTGCTCTCGGACCGGCTCCCGCACCCTCTTCCCCGCCCCTCCTCCCTGCGCGACGCTCGCTCGCCTTGTGTGGTTGCACGGTGTGCGTCGCGAACCGTGGTATTGCGACTGGCGTGAGAGGGGATGTACGGGAAGGGAGGGGAGGGGGGGGGAGGGAGGGAGGGCACGAGGGGGGGCGCGGGAGAGCGAGGAGGGGAGGGAGCAAGGATGAGCGCAAAGTGCCACCGACGTCGCGTCGCGCGCGGCCGGGCGGGGGGCGCGCGACGACGGAAAGGACCTTATTGGGTGCGTGCGAGAAAGCCGAGGGCGGTCGGCCCGCAAGGGAGGCGGCCGAGGTTGGGGAGGGGCGGTCGAAGCGTCCGTGAAGGCTTGGGGGGCGCCGTTGGAAAAGCTGTTCCGGGGGGGAGAGGAGCGGGGGGAGCGGGGGGGCGTCTTGGAGAGAAAGACCTCGGGAGGAGGAAGGCGAGGGGAGAGCGGCGAGGGCAGAGGCGTCGAGGCACGGAGGCGGGAACGGAAACGTCCGTGCGCGGCGACGGTTCGGGGGCAACGTCGGCAAAGACGAACCGGGCGGAGGATCGCAAAAGGGGACAAAAAAAGGGGTTTGGGGGGGGGGAGGGGAGGGGAAGAAGGGTGCGCAGAAAGAAAAAAAGGTCCAGTACAAACAGGGGAGAGGGGGGGGATTTGCAGAGGCCTGGTTGTCGATCGCCGAAGATCGGTGCGGCAGAGGAGCGCAAAGGAGCGGGGAAACCTTGGGAGGCGGGCGGAGACTGTCAAAGCGATCGAAGAGGCGAAAGCAACTCGGCAAGCAGGTATGGCGGGAACGTAGGTCGGGCGAGAGGGGAAGGAGAAGGAGGAGAGGAAGAAGAAGAAAAAAAACGCCGGGGGAAATGGGACGGCGGAAAGGTTCGGAGCCCGCGAGGGGGAGAGACTCGAGGCGGTGCAGGTCGTGGAAAGCTCGGCTTCGCGCCGGGCGGGTGCGCAGAGCGAGGGCGGAGGAGCAAGCCGCTCTGCGACGCAGGACGGTGCAAAGGGCTCCGAAGGAAGAGGAGGAGAGGAGGCGCCAGGGGGCTTTGCTGACAGAGGCCAGCACCCACCCGGCTGCAAGGGGACAAAGGTTCGTTTCGGGGGGGAAGGAAGACGACGTCGAAGCGTGGACGTCAGGCGGGCTTGTCGAAATCCGGGCGCAAGGGACAGTATCCGCGCAGACGTCTGGGTGGCGCGGCGGAGCGACGGGCGGACGCAGGCGACCGGAGAACGGAAAAGGGCGTCGACCCCCCCATGTCGAGTCCTCCTCGGGCTTGCGGCTGGAGGCTCGAGCGGCATTCCGGCAAAAGGTGCCGGCTGTTCTGTCGACGGGACAAGCGGAACACGACGCTTGTATGGCGAGGCGTCCGAGGCTGTGGTCGCGCGGTCGGCGGCGAAGCCCGGCAGGGGGCTGCGGCCCCAAGCGACGTCGGGGCGAACGGAGTGGTCGGGAGACGGCAGAAAGGCGGGACGAGGGGGAAGGAGAAGTAGCGCCCAAGAAAGCGAAAAAGCGACAACAGCGAAAGACGCGAGGAAAAGAGACGGGAAGAGAGGGAAACTGCGGGATCGGGGCGGAACGAAAAGGGGACTGGGCGCTTGGTGCAGCGAGGGAAGGAGGAGACGGAGGGAGAGAGTAGGGGAGCAAGGAGCATGACATAGGCTCGTGCGAACGACGGGCTCGCATAGGTGCACTAAAGAGTTCTGAACGGAGGGCGAGATGAGAGGCACGAGGCGGCGAGGGCGCTAGGAAAGGCTGTTCCGATAAACGGAGGCGAGGGCGCAGGGTGGAGGCGGCCCGCGGGACGGTGACGGGGGCGCAGGGCGGAGGCGGCGCGCGGGACGGTGACGAGTGTGGCCGAGGTCGAGCATGCGAGGCTCGAGCGTGGCGCGACGTGAAAATGGATCCGAAGCGAACGGTGCGTATCAAAGGCGGTCTCGAGACGTTTGGCGCGTTAGAGGGCGCATGCCGAGGGCTGGAGCGGCCACGCAAGGGCGCGGCGGTGCGAGCCGGGAAAAGGACACGAGGGCGGGGCAAGGCGGAAGAGCAGGAGAGAGAGGAGGACGGGGGGAGACGACGACGGACGGCTCGGAGGAAAGGGGGCGCCGCCGCGGGAAGCGATGGGGCGAGGAAAAGGGGCGGGGCGCGAAGAATGAAAACGAGAGAGAGCGAGAGACGGAGGGAGAGCGAGAGGAAGGGTGCATGGGAGGAGGGGACGCGAGGGGGGAGGCGGGGCGACAGAAGCGAGAGAGGGCGGCGGAGACGATGACAACGGGAGCGAGTTTGGGAAATCTCGATGCGATGCCGCGGCTGGAGGCGGGTTTCCGCGCAGTGCGCCGCAGCGCCCATCGGCGGGCGGGGTCGGGCCGGCGGCGCGGTGGTGCGAGCGTGCGCGGCGATGCAGTCAACGTGCTGGGGCGGGCAGAGTCGCGAGTCGACGCGAGGGTAAAGCGGGGATGGGAGGGAGAGAGCGGCTGGGCGCGAAAAAAGGAAGGGAAGGATGACAAAAGGCGCGTGAACGGAGTGGAGGCGATGAGTCTGCGGGGGCGACGACGGCGCGCAGGCAAAGGCGTCGCGGGGCCGAGGCGAGGCTGCTGCAGCGGGGCGGTTGGTGCGAGAGCCTGCCGGAAAGAAGACGAGCGCGCAACCGCGGGAGGATGCGCGGCGCAAGGTTTGAACCCAGCGAGAGGGGGGACGAGGGAGAAGCCAAAAATGAAAGCGAGGCGGTGAAAGAGAAACGGGCGGGCGGGAAAGAGAGGAGGCGGGATGGCGTTGAGGAGAGCGGGAGGCGGCTGAGGGCGAGACAAGGCGCCGGAACGATCTTGCTGGAGTCCGGCGGCCAGAGGCGATGCGGCGGGGACGCGCGCGAGGCCGTCGCGCGACGGGTAACGCGCGGACGCTGGGTGACCCGCGCGACTCGCCCCTCCCGTCGTGGAAACGAGGGGAGCGGGCTGGGGCGCGAGGGAGACGGAATGAAACGGCGGTGGGCGGTGCGGAAAGGGCAGACTCGGAAAGGGCCGAGACGGGGCGCGTGCGAGGCGCGGCGAACGGGCGAAAAGAAGGGCGGAGGATGGGGAACGTAGGCAAAAAAGGCAGGGTGGAGGAGGGAGGGGTGGGAGGGCGAAAAAGGCAGGGTGGAGGGAGGGGTGTGTGGGGGTGTGTGTGGGGGGGGGGGAGGCAGGATGAGGGTAGGGTGGAGGGGGGGTGAAAAAGACACGGCAGTGCGTGCGGCGAAAGGAAGGAGGAGAGGGAGGCGACCACCTCGTCGCTCGGATGCGGAGCCGACCGTCGTCGCGACGGTCGGACGGCCTCGAGAGCTCACGCGGCTGGAAGACGAAGACAGAGGCGATCGACACTTGGAAGCACCCCCGGTTGCAACACCAATGCAGGTGGCAAGAGGCAGGGAGGGAGAGGAGAGCAGAAACGGGCGGCGAGGGGGGGGGGAGGCGCGCATGCGCGAGCAGCGGAGGAAAGATGGATGGCAGAGTCGCGAAGACATCGCCACTCCTCGCGCAGGCGGCGATCACTCGCCGACCCCCGCGCCCGTCTCTTTGGCGTGCTCGGCGACGATGATCTCGACGACCCTCCCGACGTCCAACAGGCACGGCCACGACAGCCGCTTGAGGGCGGCCATCTGCCTCGGCGAGAGCAGGTTGGTCACGCTCGCGTGCACGTGCATCCAGACGGCCCGCTCGTCCGCGAACGCGTTGCGCGCCGCCGACAGCAGGCCCATCGCGCGGCGCGCTCGCAACGCCGCCGCAGCCGACGACGTGTCCAGCGGGGAGGGGAACGGAAAGGGCGGCGGCGGGAACGGAGTCTCGGCCTTGGAAAACGACGGCTCGGTGTCGAGGATGTCCTTGGCGTACGGCCGCTCATCTTCTGCGGACTCGACGTCGCGTTCCGAGGCGGCGGCGGACGGGGCGCAGCTCCGGGCCTTGTCCCCGTCGGCGCCGGCGGGCGGGGCGTCCGCGTCGTGCGGCAGGGGTGGCGCGCGAACGCCGTTGCCGTTCGCTGCTGCGCCAACTCGCGCGCTCTCGGAACCCGAGGCCCCGCCCCGCGTCAGCGAGCGGCCTCGCGCCGCAGGCACGGAGGGGACGTCGGCGTCTGGCGAGGCTTCGGCGGGCACCTGCTCGGCGCCGGCACCCGGCGAGAAGCGGTCGCGGACCTGCCCAATGCCGGCACCCGGCGAGGGACCGTCGGAGCCCTGTCCAATGCCGGCACCCGGCGAGGGACCGTCGGAGCCCTGTCCAGCGCAGGAACCAGGGGCGTGCCCGTCGGGAGTTCGCTCCGCGGCTGCGGTCTCTGCACCGACCGCCTCTTCCCCGCAGGCCATCGCCACGGGCACGTCGGCGGCCTTCCCCGTGTTGCGCTCGGCCTCGCCCTTCGCCGCGGCGCCCGGCTCGACGCCAGACTCGACGACGCCGTCGCCCTCGTCGGCGCCGACGGCGGCGCCGCGGAGCGCGCGCTCGGCCTCCTCGGCCTCGCGCAGGACGTCGGCGGCGCTACCGGCGTCGCAGGCGCGGAGCAGCGCGGCGAGCACGGTGCGCTTCTTCCAGGCAATCCCGCTGAGCGCTGCGCTGGCTGCGTCGGCAATGTCCAGCACTGCGGCGCGCTGCGTTGGGTCGAGATGCAGCCCGTCGACGACGCGTTGCCAGTGCCGATCGTCCTCGGCCAGGAGGTCGCCGCCGGGGCCCTGGAAGATGCTCATAGCGTCGTCGGGGCGGCGCTCGAGCGTGGTGCGGTAGAGACGCACCAGCTGCCTGTGCGCCTCGCGCGCGCGGCGCGGACGGCCGTCCCAGAACCCGTTGCGGTCCACCAGGTGGCGGTGCATGGCCGCGGCCGTGAGCGGGTTGCGCTCGCCGGCCACCACCATGAGCGTCATGGCCGCGCCGGCCAGGTCGTGGTCCAGCGCGCCGGGAGGGGGAGACGGAGACAGGTCGCTCAGCGCCAGCGCGTCCATAGCGCGCGGGAGCTGCGACGGCGCGGGCGGCGCGTCCGCGTCCGCGCCCGCGGCCGGCCCGCCCGACGGCGAGGACGCGCACGACGCCGAGGGCGCGCCGGGGTCGGCCGACGCGGCCGCCCCCGGCGATCCCTCGGCACGCGTGACCGGATCGCCGAGCGGCGAGACGCCGCCGGTGCCCGTGCGCGTCACGCGCGTCTTCGTCGACGCGTCGTCCGACGAGGGGCCACGCGACGCCCCGGCGGGGCCCGCGCCCTTGCCAGCTGCCAGCGCGTGCGAGGTCGGCTCCATCGCGGAGAGCACGGACGACGCCCGGCTCGCGTCGCGGGGCGCCGCGACGGACCGCGAGCCCTCGTGGGCGGGACGGCCCCCGGGGCCGCCGTTCGCGCGGTGCGGCCGATCCTCCGGCCGGCCCCCCGCCCCCTCGGGAAGCATCGCGCTCAGCGAGGGGTCGAGGAAGAGCTCTCGCCGTCCGCGAGAAACCTGCTGGGCGACCGGCGGCGCCGGTGGCGCCGGGGAGACGGTCGCCGGGGGGACGCTCGCGCGCGTGCCGCGGCGCTCGGCCGGGGAGGCGAGCGGGTCAGCGGGAAGGCCGGACGCGGCGGCGCGGGAGGGCGCCGGGGCCTGCGGCGGCAAGCCGCCCCTCCGAGACTCGCCCTCCCTCTCGAGCCGCCTCGCCCGGCCAGCCGGAGAGCTAGGGGAGGACCCCGGACCCGAGGCGGTGGCAGCGGCGGTCGCGGGGGGGGACCCGGTGTCGGGCGCTCCGACCGAGGAGGCGAGCTGGGATGCCGAGCCGGCGCTGCCTCCGCCCTCCGACGAGGTCCCCGACTTGGTGGCCGGGAGCTCGCCCGATGAGGCCTTGGAGGGCGACGCCCGGCCGCGGGACGCCAGCGGCGTCCCGTCAACGAGGCCGCGGGACTCCCCGTCAGCGGGGCAGGCACGACCGCCCTGGGCCTCGCCGGTCGAGTCGCCCGCCTCGACGAGCTCCCAGCGGCCCTGCGACTTGCTCGACCCCCAGGCGTCGACGCTGCCCATGCCCGTGGCGGCGCCGCTGCCGCCCCCGACGCCCATCCACGAGTCGCGCTCCCCCGGCGGGAGCACGCCGGCGATCTCGTTCGCGAGCAGCCGAAAGTGCTCGCCGAGCGAGCGCACGTCCGCGGCCGCAAACTCGTCGTCGACCTCGATGTCGTCCGGGATGTCACGCTCCGCGAGCATGAAGGAGAAGACGTCAAAGTTGGCGCGCTGCCCCGGCGTCATGTTGCGGTGCTCCGGGAGCGGCAGAGACCGCACGGCGGTGAACAGCGCCTCAAGCGGGGGGATCTTCCCGGGCTCGAAGAGCTCCTTGGCCGGGCGCCGCTTGGCGCGCCCGAGCGTCCGCGACGCAAAGCTCAGCACCGACACGCACTCGTCGCGGTACGCGAGCAGACGCTCGAGCAGCGACGACCGCGCCACGAGCGTGGCCCGCTCGGCCCGCGCGGCCTCCAGCGCCAGCCGCGTCGCCTCCTTCTCGGCTGCCGCCTTTTGCTTCTCTGCCGCGTGCTTGGCGCGATAGCGCGCCTGCGCACGCCGCACCGTCTCGCGACGCCGAGCCTTGCGCCGCTCCTCCGGGTCCGACGGCCACGTGGGCGACTCGGGGCGCGGCGCCGCGGACGGCTCGTGCGCCGACGCCTCCAAGGAGGCGCGCGCGAGCCGCACGGCCCCGCCTGGGGGCGCGTCGGACGCCGCCGAGGCCCCGTCAGCGCAGACGCCACGGCGCCTGGCCGACGCGGTCCCGCCCGCCGCCGCCCGCTTCGAGGTGGCCTTGAAGGGGCCGGTGCGGCCCACGGAGGCGCGACGCTTGGCGCCCGCGGCCTGCGCCGGGGGGCCGGCGCAGACTTCGGCGCCGCGATCCTTGGGCGCCTCTTCGTCGCCCCCCTCGCCGCCGTCGGACGACGCGAGCACGTCCGGGTCGGACCCCGAGCCGGCCCCGACGTCTGCCGGCGCCGTGGCGCCGCGGGGCGCCACGGCGACCAGGGTGGACTCGCCCTGCGCCTCAACGAGGACGGCGTCGCCCGCGTGCGGGGCGGGCGCACCGCCGTCGGCGAGCGGCGGGGCCACCGACAAGACGCCGTGGGCCGGCTGCACGACAAACCCGTGCGGCGGCTGCGGGTGCGCGCCGGAAAAGGGCGGTGACCCGCTCCCAGATTGCTGGAGGTGGGGGTGGGGGGGGGGGTGGTGGTTGGCGAGCTGGTGGTTGGGTGCGGCGTGCTGCTGCGAAAAATGCTGATGCTGGTGCTGATGCGGATGCTGCTGCTGCTGATGCAGCGCATGGGCCTGGTGCACGAGGTGCGGCTGGTGGTACTGTGGGTGAAAGTGCTGCTCGGGGCCCGGCCCGCCGGGAGCAGTCCGCCCGGCGCCAGGGTGGCCGAGCTCGTCGGCGCGCTCGAAGAGCTCACATTCGCCGCTCAGCTGCTCCGCACGGAGCCTCAGCTCGAGCTCTTGGCGCCGGACGACCTCCTCGATGGGCGGGAAGACGGGCGTGAAGATGGCCGGCCGCACGCCCATGGCAGCCGCGGCATCGGGCGTCGGGCCCGCCAGCTCCGCGGGCAGGCGTTGCGTCCCCAGCGTGCTCGGGTCGATCACCGTCGGCAGCGTCAGCATCGTCGGCCGGTGCAGAGACGAGCTCAGCAACGACGCGTCCGGGAACGACGCCACCCCGGGTGCGCCGGGGTCGCCGCGGCCGCCCAGCGAACCCTCCACCCCAGACCCAGGCGCAGAGGCGGGGGCCGGGCCCGAGGGGCCGCTCGTGGCGCCCTCGGCGTAGCCGTAGCCCAGGTGCGCACGACTCGCCACCGCCGACTCGTGCGCCGACATGGCGCCGGCGTACCCGTAGGAGGACGTGTGCGCGGGCAGGTGCGCCAGCCCGTGGACCTGCGGCGGCCCGGGCGCAAACGGCGCGGGGGGCTGCACCGCGAACGCCAGGTGCGGCGGCACCGCGCCGCCGGGCGCGCCCATGGCGCGGCCGCCGTCGACGTCGTAGGGGGCGCCCGCCGCCGCCATCGCGGCGGCGGCCGCGGCGGCCGCGGCGGCGGTGCCGCCGCCCGCGGCGCCGCCGGAAGCGGCGCCTCCCCCGCCCGACGCGACAGAGGCGCCGACCGCGGGGCCGCCGGCCACCGCGCCGGGGGGGGAGGCGCCCGGCCCAAGCCCCGCTGCGCCCGCGCCGCGCCCGCGCGCGCTCAGCGTCGCGCTCTCGTCGCCAGTGGACTCGGCGAGCCGGAGGGCGGCGGCAATGGGCGCCGCGACGTCCGTGACGGGGGTGACCACCGTCGTCCCGCTTCCCAAGCGCCGACCCGACGCCTGCGGAAGAGACGCGGGCGGCAGAGAGGCGGCCCCGGGCCAAGCAAAGTGGCCGCCCCCCAACAGGCCTCCCGCGCCGCAAGCCCCCGCGACAAAGTCGGCGTGGGGCACGGGCGCCGATCCAGGCCCGGCCATCTGATGCATGGACGCGAACACCGGAGAAAAGCCCGCAGAAGGACCACCGACCGCGGAGATCGCCGCCGCGCCGTGCGCAACGCCGACGAGACCACCGACGCGCGTCCCAGAGCCGCCGAGCCGCGCGGGTTGGGCTCCGGGTGGCGCGGCGTGTCCCGAGGGGGGCGAGACGCCCGGAGAAGCCGCCAAAAACGTGCCGAACGACGCGGGCTGCGATCCAAAGGCCTCCGCGAGGCCGCCGCCGGAGGGCACCGAGCGCACCGAGCCGTCGGGCCGCGCGCCCGTGGCGGGGGGCCACGCCGCGCCCACCCCGGGCGGAGGCCGCGTCGAGCGCGCGACGGGATCCTCCGAGGGATCCTGCATCGCCGCGAGCGCCTGCAGTGCGACGCCTCCGCACGCGCGGCGCCCCGTGATGGTGCGAGCCCCGCTAGGACGCTCCGTGTTGCTGCTCCCTCCCCGCGGGCGCGCGCGCGCGCCGCGTCGACGAGGAGAGGGAGGACCGCGCCCCGCCGCGCGCGCGCCGCGCGCGCGCCTGCCGCTCCCGGAGCTGGCGACGCCTCAGCACCTGCGCGCCTCGGTGCCGCCGCGCAAGGTGCAGGCGATCGAGCGGTCGTACGAGTACCTCGTGCATCATGCGCCGTACGCCCGGGGCGTGCAGCGCGTGCTGGGCAGTAACCGCTACCTGGCGCTGCGGGCCGGGAGCCGCATCGCCCGCGAGCGCGTGCGGGATCGGTGGGTGGAGGAGACGATCCGAAAGTGCGGGGGGGCGGGCGGATCGTCGTCGCCATGGGCGACCGCTCCCGCTGGCCCAACAGCCCCATCCGCGGCCACCTGCGCTCCCCGGGCTCGACGGCGCCGCGGCGGCGCATGCTCGGCAAGCACGGGCTGCACGGTTTCTTCGTCCCGGAGCACAACACGTCGCGGATCTGCTCGCGCTGCGGCGCGTTCCGACGCGTGGGGCACGTCGCGGAGGCTGCCAACCCCCACGGAACGCTGCGCTGCGCGGCGTGCGGCAGCGTCTGGCAGCGCGACGCCAACTCTGCCTGCGACCAGAGGACCATCGTCACGGGTGCGCCCCCCCGCGTTCCCAAGCCGGCGGTCTTCGGCCGCCGGCTGCCCCCCCCCCGGTCGA
>PGFX01003974.1:0-10721 GCA_003612995.1 Prototheca bovis | reverse complement strand
GGCCGAGGATCGCGGCGGCGGTGGCTGCTGCTCGGGGCCACGGCCGAGGATCGCGGCGGCGGTGGCTGCTGCTCGGGGCCACGGCCGAGGATCGCGGCGGCGGTGGCTGCTGCTCGGGGCCACGGCCGAGGATCGCGGCGGCGGTGGCTGCTGCTCGGGGCCACGGCCACCACGGCCGCCGCGGCCACCGCGGTCACGGCCGCCGAGTCCTCGGCCGTCGCGGCGCGCCTCGCGCGCCCCTTGCCTTTCTCGCTCCGTCCCCTTTGGGGCCGCGCCTCTCAGCCTTTTTTTCTTTCTTTTCTTTTTGCCGACCCGCGTCCCTCCGTCCGTCGCTTCCTCCCTCCTCCGGCCGTGTTTTTTCGTCGCAGAACCTGGCTCTGAACGTCGCGGAAAAGGGCTTTGACATTTCCGTGTACAACCGCACGGTGTCGAAGACGGACGCGACCGTCCGTCGCGCGGAGAAGCTGGGTCTGGACAAGAAGCTGCACGGCTACCACGACCTCAAGGCGTTCGTGGCGTCTCTGGAGCGTCCCCGCCGCGTGATCATCCTGGTCAAGGCCGGCGCGCCCGTGGACGCGACGATCGCGGGCCTGGTGGAGGCCGGCCTCGAGCCGGGCGACATTGTGATCGACGGCGGCAACGAGTGGTACGAGAACACGGAGCGCCGCCAGCGCGAGCTGGCCGCCAAGGGCATCGTCGAGATCGGCATGGGCGTCTCCGGCGGCGAGGAGGGCGCGCGCCACGGCCCCGCCATGATGCCCGGCGGCGACAAGGAGGCCTACGTGCACCTGGCGCCCATCCTCGAAAAGGTGGCCGCGCAGACGGACGACGGCGCCTGCGTCACGTACGTGGGCCCCGGCGGCGCGGGCAACTTTGTCAAGATGGTGCACAACGGCATCGAGTACGGCGACATGCAGCTCATCGCCGAGGCCTACGACGTGCTGCGCGTCGCGGGCGGCCTCTCCAACGCCGAGCTCGCCGACGCGTTCGACGCCTGGAACAAGGGCGCGCTCGAGTCGTTCCTCGTCGAGATCACCTCGATCATCCTGCGCGTCAAGGACGACCAGGCCGGGGCCGACGCCGCCGCCGACAAGGACGCCATCCTCCTCGACAAGGTCCTCGACAAGACGGGCATGAAGGGAACCGGCAAGTGGACCATCCAGCAGGCCGCGGAGCTCTCCGTCGCGGCGCCCACCATGGAGGCCGCCCTCGACGCGCGCTTCCTCTCGGGCGTCAAGGACCAGCGCGTCGCCGCCGCCGGCGTCTACGACGCCCTCGGCGTGCCCCAGCCTGAGCCCGCCGCGCAGCTCTCCGCCGCCGACAAGGCCGCGCTCGTCGAGGACGTCGCGCAGGCGCTCTACGCCGCCAAGATCTGCTCGTACGCCCAGGGCTACAACATCATCCGCGCCAAGTCGGAGGCCCAGGGCTGGAACGTCGACCTCGCCGACCTCGGACGCATCTGGAAGGGAGGATGCATCATCCGCGCCAAGTTCCTCGACCGCATCAAGCAGGCCTACCAGCGCAACAAGGACCTCCCCAACCTCCTCGTCGACCCGGACTTTGCCCAGCACCTCGCCCAGGCCACCCCGGCCTGGAGGCGCGTCGTCCAGCTCGCCGTCGGCAAGGGCATCGCGGTCCCGGGACTCACCGCGTCCCTCGGCTACTTTGACACCTACCGCAGAGCCAGACTCCCGGCCAACCTCGTCCAGGCGCAGCGCGACTTTTTCGGATCCCACACCTACGAACGCACCGACAAGGAAGGATGGTTCCACACCATCTGGGACCCCTCGTTCGGATCCGCAGACTCGGCCATCACCACGGGATACAACAACTAGACGACCACACGAGACGGACCCAGGGCCGAAACGGAACGCGCAGCGAGGCGGGGAGGGGGGAGGGGGGCGACTGCGCGAACCGGGCGACGAACGCCGAGCCCTCGCACCCAGGGCTTGCGCCGAGCCCTCGCACCCAGGGCTTGCGCCGAGCCCTCGCACCCAGGGCTTGTGCCGAGCCCTTGCACCCAGGGCCTGCGCCGAGCCCTCGCACCCAGGGCTTGCATGAGCCCTTGGCACGCTTTCCTTCCCCTCCCCCCCCCTGCGCACGCTTTCGGAAACGTGCCCGTCGCTCGACGTCCCTGCCCGCGCGCCCCGCTTGCTCGCCACGCCGGGCCGCCGCGCGCGCGCGCGCGTGTAAACGAGACGGATGCAAAAGCGTAAATCTGAGGGGGGGGCCCGCGGGGTGACGGGGCGGGAGCAACAGCCAGCGCGAAGCCGGCGGGAGCTCTGCAGAGGCCGCCAAAGCGAGCCTTGCCGCCATCCTCGTCGCCGCGCAATCGACCCCGACTGCGTTCGCGACTTTGTCTTCCGCCCGCGACCTCCCGTTTCCGCTTTCCTTTGCCCCTCCCCGACCCGCCCCCTTTCGCTCGCCTCGCACCCGGTTCTCGCTTTCCTTTTCTGCATCAATGAGGAATGTACACATCCAAGGGTGCGTCCACCGGAAGCGCAAACGGCGGGCGCTTTCCCGTGCGCGGTGAAAGCAACAACAACGACGAAAAAAAGTTTCGCGGCCCGAAAAGGCAGACTCCGGACGTCTTGCGCTCGGCCGCGTCCCGCCCGCTGCGCTCATCCCCGGTCCTCCGCTCGGCCCCGGTCCTCTGCTCGGCCCCGGTCCTCCGCTCGGCCCCGGTCCTCTGCTCGGCCCCGGTCTTCTGCTCGGACGCGGTTCCGCGCTTGCCTCCTTCGGCTGCCGCTTCGATCAGCTGCGGTCGACTGCCCAGAGCATGGCGTCCGCGAGGTTGCGGCACGTCTCCGGGTCGGTCAGCGGCGAGACCATGACGTAGGCGACGGCCCCGAGCGGCCGCGCGAAGACGTCACGCTGCGCGAGCAGCCTGCAGACGGCCGTGGCCGCGCCAGAGGCGTAGCCCTGGCCCTTGCCGGCCGCGAGCTCGACCGCCAGGACGGTGCCCAGGCAGGTCACGCGCGTCACCTTGGGGTGCGAGGAGAGCGCGGCCAGCGTCTCTGCGGGCCACAGGTTCCGCAGCCGGGGTCCGGCGGGTCCGGCCACCACGTTGGCGTTCTCCTCGAGGGCGCGGAGCGCCTCGCAGGCGGCCGCGCAGCCGGCGGGGTGCGCGGTGTACGAGTGTCCGTGGAGCAGCGCCTCGAGCTTGTCGCCCTCGTCGTAAAAGGCGTCGAACGCCTCCTCGGTTGCCAGCGTGACCGCGAGCGGGACCGTCCCGCCCGTCAGCAGCTTGCCGAACGCCGCGACGTCGGGCTCGATGCCGAGCGCGAGGCCCGCCGAGGGCACCCCGAGGCGGTACAGCCCCGCGAAGATCTCGTCGAGCACCACCGGCACGCCGTGGCGCTTGGCCGCGCGCGCGAGCGCGCGCGCGTACTCGGGGTCCACCAGGCGCATGCCGCCCGCGCCCTGCACGAGCGGCTCCATGACCAGCGCGGCGGGCGCCGCCTGCGCGGTGCGCGTCGCGAAGAGCGCCTCGGCCGCGGCGTCGTACAGGGCCGCGAGCGCCGGGGACGCGCGGCCGGCCACCATGGCGACCTCGAACGAGGCAAACGTCAGGTCCGACGCGGGGACCCAGCCCGACGAGCGTCCAGAGTCGGTCGGCTCCCCCGCAGTCGATGCAGGCCACGAGGGGAACGCCTTTGCGACCTCGAGGGCGAGGCCCTCGGGCGGCGAGGGCGCGCGTTGGTCGTCGGGCCCCATTTCCCCCCACAGCTGGTCGCCGTAGTCGAGCAGCAGCCCCTCGCCGAGCCGGAGCGTCCAGACGCCGCCCTCCATCTGCAGCGTGGGCGGGTCGACGAACACGCCACGGCTCTGGCTCCAGGGCGTCTGGCGCGGCCCGTTGTAGGGGCTGGGCGCCACCGCGTCCACGGCGCCGAGCGTGTCGCCGTGGTAGGCCTCGGTGAGGTTGACCACGCACGGGAACGGCGGCGGGGCCTGCCCGCGCGCGCGCAGGCGCGTCTCCCAAATCCGTAGCGCCATCTTGAACGCAATCTCCATGGCCGTCGAGCCGTCGTCCGAAAAGTAGGCGCGCGACGCCCACGACCCGCCGGCCACGCGCAGCAGGCGCTTGGAGAGCTCCAGAGCCGGAGCGTGCACCGCCTCGGGGAAGATGACGTGGCCGTACCGCGCCGTCGCGACCGCCACGGCCCGCGCCAGACGCAGCTGCTCGGGCGCGTCGGGGCCCTGCGTCCACCACGCGGCGCACCCGTCGAACGTGGCCGTCAGGTGCGCGGGCGCGAGGGAGGACGAAGCGGAGCCGGGGCCCGCGGCGGGCGGGAGGGAGGACGAAGCGGAGCCGGGGCCCCCGGCTGGAGAGGGTCGGCCGGCCGGGTCAGCCGGCCCATTGGTCGCCGCCTCGGGCTGCACGCCGATGGCCCCGACGCCCTGCTCCTCGCCGCGGCCGAAGAGGAACATGGCCTCGCCGACGCGCGACTCGATCACCGAGACGCCGCGCTCGCCGCCCACAAAGCCGTGCTGCGTGAAGGGCCACCAGATCTTCTCGAGCGCCTCAGCGGGCATGGCCGCGAGCGCCGCGAGGCGCGCCTCGTGGCGCGCCAGCAACGAGAGAAGCAGCGCGTCGAACGACGGGACGGAGCGCTCGAGCCACTCAAGCGCGAGCGGGTCGAGCGGCCCGTCCCACGTCTCGCCGGGCGCTGGCCGCGGAGGAAGCGGCGCGAGGCACACGGTGGTTGCCTCGGCCTCGCCCGGCAGCGAGGGCACCAGACCCTTGGCGACGGCCTCGGCCGTCCGGCCGTCCGCGCGCGCGTCGGGGACGGTCACGGCCGCCAGCTCGTGCCCGCGCAGCGCCAGCGAGTCGGCCGCAGACAGCGTCGCGGAGATGCCCCCGAGGCGGCCGTCGCCGGCCAGCACGGCAGGTGCCCGCAGGGCGCGCAGCCAGTCGGCCTGGGCGCCGCCGCCGGGGCCCGGGCTCAGCACGCCGCCGGCCGTCTCCACGAGCGCGAGCGCGCGCAGGGACAGGCCGGAGGCAACGCGTCCCTCGCCCCGCAGGCCCGCCTCGAACGCGCGCAGCTCTCCCAGCGCCGCAGCCAGCACGTCGACGTCCGACGCCTCGCGCCCGGGCTCGCCCAGCGCGGCCGCGTCGGGCGCCGCGGGCTCGCGCCACGCGAACAGCGTCGAGAACCGCGACGGAGAGGACGGGCCCGAGGGAGGATCGCCGTCGAGCAGCTGCCGCGCGTGCGGGCCGCAGACGGCGGTGCCTGGGCTGCCGGCGGCCGCCGCCACGAATGCGGCGTCGCTGTCGCCCGGGAATCCCGTCTGCGCGGGCTTGAGGTAGAGCAGCGGCACCTTTGGAGGGGCAGGGGGGTGGAGGGTGGAGGGTGGAGGAGGGTGGAGGCTGGAGGTTGGCGGGGCCGGGGGGGGGGGGGGGAGAGGGAGGCGACGTGGACGGGAAAGGAGGGAGAGGCGGGGCGCGGGAGGGAGGGGGGAGCCTCGGCGCGTCGCGAGGGCTGATGACCCGTCGCTCGGCCCGGCCGCCCTGCACCGCTCGTCGACGCGTCCCCGGTCGGTCTCTCCTGCGCATCGCTCGCCCCTCCCGCGCTCCTCCCGTCCTCGGCGCCCGCATCAGCCTCCCTTCGCCTCATCCGGCGGCCTCACGCAATCCCCTCCCCCCACTCCCCCCGCCCCCGCCGGCGGCGGGGGCGCGATTTTCGCACCTCCGCTCTCCGCGCTGCGGCGGCAATTCCGGCGCTGACAAGCGTCTTTCCGACGTCCGTGTTGGCACCCCACACGATGTAGGTCGGAAGGGCTAGAGGGATGCGCGATCGCGCCGCGCCAGCCCATCCATGCAGGACGCGCGAGCGCGGCGCACCGAATCGCGATCGTGACCCTCCCGCCCCGCGCGCCGCGCCGCGCGCCGCGCGCGATCGAATCGCGCGCAAGAACATGGCGGCCGCTTCAAGCAGAGAAAATGGTGATAGA
Organism: Prototheca bovis; assembly: GCA_003612995.1. Classification (NCBI taxonomy): domain Eukaryota; kingdom Viridiplantae; phylum Chlorophyta; class Trebouxiophyceae; order Chlorellales; family Chlorellaceae; genus Prototheca; species Prototheca bovis. Next base: position 4,766 of record PGFX01003974.1, on the reverse strand, counting down.
CAACCGCCCGTGCAGGGCACTTCGAAGGTTGAGCCGGAGGAAAGCTGAGCGGCGGGCGCCGCCCCGCCCGTCGGCGGCGCGCGCGCGCGCGCGCGCGAGGCGGGACGCGGCGGGCGCCGGTGCAGGCGACGGCGGCGACCCCGCGCGCCCAGGCGCAGCTGTCGTCGCCGGCCCCCGCTCCGCCCCGCCTCGCCCCGCGCGCGCCGTCGGCGGGCGGGGCGGCGCCCGCCGTCCCTCAAACCCCCATCCCATCCACGCGGTGCGAGGGGCGCATCGCGGAACGGCGCGAGTGGTGAGGGCGTTGCGTCGAGCAGCGCAGTCGCTGGCCTCGCCCCACGAGCTGCTCGAGCGGCGCGAGCGGCGTGGGACCGGCGACGGCGCCGCTCGCGGGTGGCAGGAGAGGGTGGAAGCAAAGAGAGGAACGGAGCGAGCAAAGAGGGGGGGGGGGGAGGGGGGCGGAAGAGGGACGGGAGGCAAAGAGGGCGGGGAGGGACAAAGCCGGCGGCCGGGCGTGCCGACGTCGCAGACGTGCGCGCAATCGCCGCGACCGGGGAGGCGAGGAGGCGGGTCCCGGCGACGCGGGCAGAAAGACGTCGCACGCCACGAAACGACAGGCGCGGGAGAGACGCGAAGGACCAACGCATCACTCACTCTTCCCCCCCCCCTTCTAGAGAAGAGGGGGAGAGGGGGGGGGGAGAAACAAAGAAGAAGCAGAACAAAAACACGAGCGAGACGAGACCCGATGCCACTCCTCAAGAACCGAAAGGGGGAGAGGCCGAGCCGCTCCCCGCGATCGACCACCTCCTCCAGGCCCCCGAACCGGAAAAGGAACGGGGGAGATACAACGCCCACCCACAGCCGAGCGCGCTTTTCTGGAGGCGGCCGCGCTCCCACCCGGGGGGGGCGGCAGGGGTGGGACGAGCGGCGCGCCGATGACGCGACCTCGGCGCCGTTCCGCGCGCAGAAACGAAAACACCCGCAAACGTTTCTCATTGAGCGTCGAAACGGGACTCGAGGAGCGCGGAGAGGTTTGAACGGAAGCCGAGAAGGGGAGCCGAAAAGAACCCTAGAAAAATCGGCTCGGCGCCCTTTTTTTCCGAGCGAACGCGATCGCGCCGCCGCGCCTCGTTCGACGGCGTTCGATCTGCGACCGGTCGAGCACACGAGCGCTCTTGCGGCGCGCTCGCAGAGCTTCCGGAGAGGGAGGGGCGGCTCGATGCGGCCCGCGCGCAGAGCGTCCGGAAGGGGGGGGGCGGCTTGAAGCGGCGTGCGCCGACGCGCTCCGGCCCGCTTCCCTTCGACTCCTGACCCGTCCCTCGGCGGGTCTGCTCCCCCCGCGTTTCCCTCTTTCTGCGCAACCTTCCACACATCCGGGCGCGCTCAAACCCTACCAGCACGCGAACGAGGGTTCCACCTGGCCGGTTGCGCTCGGATCGCTCGAATGGTGACACGCGTCCGGCGGTCGCCCCAGCTCCCGGTCGGTTCCCCGCCTGCAAGGCCCGCCGGCCCGTCGGACGACGACGGAAACCGCGTCGCAAGCGCCGATCGCCGTCCGAGATCGAATCAAGGCATTCCAAGGCGCTGGGAGGGCTGCAACAGGGCGCAACCTTGGCGTCGAGCGATTCCGGACGGGGCCGAGGGAGGGCGGTGTCGGGGAGAGGCAGCTCCACCGGCCGCGCGACGCCGGCGGACGCGAGCACCCGCGCTTCGCCCCGCGCCGGATCCGAGCCAAACTCACGCTCGTCGACCCGTTTTTCTCGCGATCTCGGCAGCTGCGCGTCTCGCTGCGGGTCGTGAGCGCGCGCCCGGCGAAACCCCGTCCCGCACCCTGCCCATCTCCCATTCCTGAGCCTCGCTCCACCCGGCGTGCAAAACGCCGAGCCTCCCTCCTCCGTTCTCCTTTCGGTTTCCGACAGGTGCGCACGGGCGCGTTTTGAGCTTCGCCGCCCGAGGATCGGGCGTCTTGAAATGCGCGAAAAAATGGCGAATGCGCGAAGAATGCGGCGCGGGGTTGGCACCCGCGCGGAGTGGCGGGTCGCGACTCCGGTGTGAACGCACCGATCTCGCGCGGTGCGCCAAAAGGCGGGCCGAGACCAACTCCACGCGCACCGCGCGCAGTTCCGCACTCGTCTCTTGCGCTCGCATGTGGCTCGCTTTGACCGCGGTCGCGATGCTTCTACAAGCGGTCGAACGCGGCGCGCTTGGGCGCACGCGGTCGCGACGCGTGGCGCGTTTGGGGGCGCGGCGCCCGCCGAGGGGCGGACGATTCGCCGCGCAGCGTGTTCTTCGTCGATTCGAAATGAAAGTCTGGGATGCTCATTGCTCGTCGCCCGTGCATCGAGGGCGAACGTCACCCGACGGGGGGCCGTGAGGCGGGTGGGAAGGCGCGCGAAGGGGGCGACGAGCGGGCCGGCGCAGGCCGAGCTTCCGGGTCCGGGCGTTCCCGTCCGCGCGCCCGAGCTACGGGTGTCGGATCGCAGCGGCGCGTTGTCGCGACTCTGTCAGCATTCATTTTTCGCCGCGAACCCCGCGCAAAAACTGCCCAGAGCCCTCTTTCCCTCCCTTCGACGCGTCCCGCGCCTCTCCCCTGCCTCTCCCCGCCCTCCCCCGGCCCTCTCCACGCCCCTACCCGCCTTCCCCCGGCCGCCGGCTCGTCCTCCCCCTCCCCTCCTCGGGGCCAGGCGCGGAGCGCGCGCGACCGCGCGCCGGAAGGCGACCGGGCAACCGACGGGGGGTGGAGGGGGACGGGGGAGGGGAGGCGGGGGGAGGTGGAATGGGGGACGGGCTCGGAGGCGCGTTCGAAGCCGCAAACGCGATCGGGCGTTGGAGCGGCCGATCGCAATCGGCCGACAAGGGGACGATCGATGCGAATTTTGCACCCGGTGCCGCCGCGGTTGTGCCTCCGGGCGGGCCATGCTAGGCGCACGCCGCGACATGGGGCGCGCGGCCGGCGCGTGGGAGGAGGCCGAAAGCGCGGGAAGGCGCGGGGGAGAGGGGGGGCCGAGGGGGGGAGGAGAGCCCCGCGAGGCGCGCGGCGCGCGCCGAGCACCTGGCGGGACGCCGCTCGTCCCAAGAGCCCGCGCCGGGGGCGCCGGGCGCATCGTCGCTCGCCCGTAGCACCTACGGGTCGCACACGCCTCTGCGCGCCGCGTCCGAGCCCCGAGCAGCGCCCCGGCCCGACGCTCCAGCGCCTCGCACCTCCTCCAGCGCGCACCATGCCCGCCGTCCTCACCGCCCCGGCGGCCGAATCCGGCCTGGCCGTCAAGCGCTCGGCCCCGACCGAGCCGCTCGAGCACAGCGGGATCTACGAGCTCTCTTGCGTCGTCCAAAACTACGCTTGGGGAAAGATCGGCTCCGACAGCGAGGTGTGTCTTCGACGGGGGCGCAACGCGAAAAAGGACGCGCGGAGGGGACGCGGGTCCCGACCCGACGGGTCGCCCAGCCGGCCGCGCCCGCTCTCCGCCTTCGCCCGGCTCCCCGCCGCGGCCCCCACCTCCCACGCCTCCGCGCCCGCACCCCGCATGACCCGTCTAGCCACGCGCGGCGCTTCGGAAGGACCGCCCGCGGATACCGCCAGTGGATTGCGCTTTGACGGCGCCGCGCTTGGGGGCAGCACGGCCGTTGCACTTTTCCCTGTGCGCGCATCTCGGCACGGCCCGCGCACCCCCGCTCGGTCCCCCCTCCCCCCCCCCCGCCCTTCCCCTCCCTCCCCTTGTCCCCTCGGGCCCTCCCCCCTCCCCTCCCCTCCCCTCGCTCGTCCGCGGTGGGTGACGCCCTGCCCACCAAACCCCATCCCTGCGCAGGTCGCTCGTCTCTCTGCGGGCGCGGGCAACGCGATCGACGAGACGAAGCCGTATGCTGAGCTCTGGTGCGTTCGACGGGCGGCTTCCTGGGCCTCTGACGTCCTCGCGAACCGGTCCGAGGGGACCCGTCGGCGGGTCCGGCGGTTGAGAGGCTGGCGGGCGTGGGCGTCTCCCGGCGGGGCCTCGGGGGGGGAAGAAGGGCTCGGCTCGGCCCAGCGCCCCCTCGACCGGCCCTCGAGCGCTCGCGCGTGCCTCGCCCCGTTCCGTTCCTTGCCTTCGACGCGGTCGAGGGTGCGGCGCCCTCGGCGCGCGGTCTGTGGCTCGTCGCCTCGGTCGGTCGGACGCGGCGGCGCCCGTCGCCAGGGCCGCGAGGGGGGTGGGGTGGGGTGGGGTGGGGTGGGGTGGGGTGGGGTAGGGAGGGACGGGGGGAGGGGGGGAGTGCCCCGGCTGGTTGGCCTGTCCGATGGCCGCCCCGCGGCGCACCTCGTGCGTGTCCGTCCTCCGTCTGGTCAGGACGGTCGCACGCCGGCCGTCACGCGGGCCGGCACCGCCGCGGCCTCGCGGGCACGGCCCGGACCGTCTCACCGGTCGCGAGTTGGTTTGCGACGTTCGGATGCGTGCGGGTTTTGCGTCCACAGAGCGCGCGATGCTGCGCGGCTACGCGTCTCGGACGGGCCGCACCCCCCCCTCCTCCCCTCCGGGCCCCGGAGGCAGGACGCCTGACGCGGACCCGCGGAGGAAGGGGATGGGCGGGCCGACCCAAGGTCCCTCGGGCACGAGCGCGACCGGTCGCCGAGGCGCCGCGAAGCACGCCCCCTCCCCCCCCCCCTCCCCCTCCTTGCGTCACCGCCACTCGCGATCGCTCTGTGCGATCGCCGTGCGCGCCGGGCCGCTGCGCCTCGGCCGCGCTCGTTCGAGCGGCCGCGAGGCGACGGCATGGGACGGGCCGCGGCGGTGCGGGCG
>PGFX01003973.1:0-10725 GCA_003612995.1 Prototheca bovis | reverse complement strand
GCTCCTCCCCGCCTTCTCCCCCCTCGCCCCCGCGCGCGTTCGGCGTTCGGCGCTCCGCGCGCGCGCGCGCCCGCGGGGCGCACGCCCGATCGGACCCGTCCCAGCGTTCTCGAGCGGCGCACGCGACGCGAGCGCTTTGCACCCCTCGCAGATCTCGGTTTTTTCTGGATTTGTCGAGGACGCAACGTCCGCACACGCCCCTCGATCTCCGCGCCCGGCCCCAGCGCGTCAGCCCGCACGCGGCCTCGCGACGGTCGCCGACAGACCTCGCCCGCCATGGCTCTCGCCCCTTCGAGCCGCCACGCGTCCCCGCTTTTGTGCACATCGGTTGCGTCGCGTCCGGCGATCTTCGCTCGATCGCGCTTTGCCGGGCTCGGGACGCCGTTGGCGCGCGGCGCGCCTGCGGCGCGCGCGCCCGCGCCCGCGCGCGCTGCCCCTGCGCCGCGGTTCATGACCGAGGCCGACTATCTGTTTCTGGCCGCGATGGCGTTCCACCCGCTCCAGCGCGACAACATCGGCTGGGACGACACGCTGGGACACTGGGAGATGGTGTCGGGAGCCGAGTTTCCGCTCAACCACCCCCTGCTCGGCTCGATCGACACTTCGGCGGGCGCGCGCGCCAGGTCTCCAGCCGTTGGCGCCGTCGAGCGGGGCGGAGTTTCCTGACCGGAATCGCGTCGCCCGTTTCGGGCGACCGGGTGGTGTCGGAGCCCGTTTCCCGCACGCTTTGGAAAGAGCCGCGTCGGCCTCGAATGCCCCCCCCCCTCCCCCCGCCCCCCTCCACCCGCAAGCCCTCCCCTCCGGATCCGGGGGGACTCTGCGAGTACCCCCTGAGTGTTTCGAGCGTCCTCACGACCTGTCATTGTACCTTTGAGCGTCCCTTCTCCCCTCCCCCAGAATTGAGCGGCCGGGGGCGTCGCACGACCCGTCGGCCACACCACGTGCCGCCGCATTCCTCACCTCTTCTTCGTCCGCCTTTTCTTTTGCCGTGGCCATGCGCGTGATGTGCCTTTCCCCGCCCGCGTGCGCGCGCCCGCCGAACCGCGCCTGCGCGCGTTCCCTCCCGCGTCCCTGCTCTTGCGCCTTTCGCTTCGTTACCACCACGTGCCGTTCTCTTGCACCTTTCTCTTGCGCTCCCACCCCGTCGCACCCTTTGCCCCCTTCGCCCCCCATCGCTCTCGCCCCTTGCCCCTTTCGTCCCCCCACCCCGTCGCACCCTTTGCCCCCTTCGCCCCCCATCGCTCTCGCCCCTTGCCCCTTTCGTCCCACCCACGCATGCTTGTGTTCCCATTCGCTTCCCTGTTCCCCCCCCCCGAGTGTCCCGAGTTGCCCGCTCCGAGTGTATCTGCCCTCGCGTCTTCGATGGGGGACGGGAGCTGCGCGACCGTGCCGCGCCGCTCTCGGAGGAGGGGGAGCTGGGCAGAGGTCTCGATCGGGACTGCGGCATCGGACCGCGTCGGGTCGCCGCGGGTGCGTTCGTTCGTTGCAAGGAGAAGGCAGGCCGCAAAAGGGCGACGAGGGAGCCGCGAGGCGGACGGCCGACGAGGGCGAGGGAAGCAGGAGGGAGGGAGCTTTGGGGCCGTAGGGAGCGCGAACGGGGCGGCGGGCGAGGTCGGGGAGAGCCAAGCTGGGTCGCGAAGGGATGCTGGGAAGGTCGCCTTTGCGCTCTCCCAAAGGGGGAGAGCGCCCCACGGCTGGACGGAGAACGGCAGCGCGCGAACAAGCCGCCGCGGTGGGGGGGGGGGGAGGAGGCGGTCTGAGAGCGAGGAGGCAGGCGGGCGAGAGGGAGAGCGCCGTGCACAAAGGAGAGGGATGGGGAGAGCGCCGTGCGCAAAGGAGAGGGATGGGGAGAGCGCCGCGCGCAAAGGAGAGGGATGGGGAGAGCGCCGTGCGCAAAGGAGAGGGAGGGAGGGAACACCGTGTGCTCCCTGCACTCGTTCTCGGCAGCTCGCCACGCACGGGCGCGCGGTGAAGGGCCGCGAACTGGAGACGAAGACGAAGGAAAGAAAAAGGAAGGCAAGCAAAGGGGGAAAACGCGCCGCGCTGCGCGGACGCGGAGCAAAGGGGAGCAAAAGGTGGGGAAGGAGAAGGGGGGTGCCGGTAGTGGCGCAGCTGGGATCTCGGCGGTCGGAAGGCCATTGCGGCCTGGACGCCGTTGCGACGGGGGCCTCTGCGCGGCCGAAAAAAAGACGCATTGGTCGAGGATCTTGCGCGCCTGGGAAGTCTCGACCTTCACGGGGCCTTGGCGACCAGAAGAAAGAGAGCAAAGCCTCTGCGCTCGCAGCGTCTCGGGTTCTGCCGGGCCGCGCGGGCGCTCCTGCGCGCCTACTGCCTCTCGTCCTCCTTGCCGAGCTCCGGGTGCATGTCGGGCCACTCCCAGGGCTGGAACCCGTGTCCGTGGACGTCTTTGTCCTCGGCCTTTTCCTTTGCGAGGGTGTCGAGGTCTCCGACAAAGCGCCACATGGGGCACTCGTCCTTGGGCACCTCGTTGGCGAGCACGGGGTCGTCCTCCGGCGCGGCCTCGAACCACCTGGGCTTCCAGGTCTCTCCCTCGTCGGCTCTGCGCTTGGCCTCTGCGCGCTGCATCTCCTCGAGGTTGTGCTTTGCGATGGCGGCACGGTGCGACTCTCCGTCCTCGAGCAGAGACCTGTCCGGCCTGCGCCTCGAGTCGGAGGGAAGAACCTTGGTGCCATCCGGGGCGCAGAGCCTCTTGGCAAAGTTGGTGAAGCCGTAGGGGTCGTTTTCGGGCTTGGGCTTGCAGGTCCAGACGCGAGTGTACTCTGCTCCCTCGACGGGCTCTCCGTCCTCGTCGCAGGGCACAAACTCGAGGAACTCGTTCCAGCGTCCCTCCAGGCGGAGGCGCTTGACGCCCTCGGGGTCGACGACGAAGCCGAGCATCTCGTAGCGCCCCGCGCCGAACCAGCCGCACTCGGTGAAGGTGATCTCGCAGATCGCGCCGGTGGTGGTGTTGGTGAGGCGGTAGGTGCCGCACGTGTCGATCCAGACGCGCCCAACGATGACGTTGTTGACCTTGGAGGGGGGCGGGACGAGCGAAAAGGTCTCGCCGGTGGTCTTGAGCGTGATGCGCGTGCGTCCGATGGGGAAGACCTCGACCGAGTTGCCGAGGAACTTGGTCTTGGGCGCCGAGACGAGGCCGTAGGTCCAGAGCTCCGACTCGGAGTGCGAGGCGCCGACGGGCGGGTGGTGGCTCACCTGCTCGGCCAGGAACCGAAAGCCCTTGTCCTCGTCCACGAGCTCGAACGTCTCGCCCAGGATCGGGTTGAACGGCTTCCACGTGCGCTCCACCGCGCCGAACGGGCCCATCGTGAACCCGGCCACCCATGCCAGACGCTCGTTCGCGTCCTCCGTCTTGGCCGCCCGGTCCAGGGCCTCCGTGTACTCCATGATCTCGCACATGTTCTGCAGCATCGAAAACGGCTGCATGATCCACACGGGCAAGATCACCAGCGACGTGATGTCCTTGCCGAGGTAGTCGCGCCACGACTTGAAGTGCGCCAGGCGACGAGCCTGGTGCGCAGACTCCTCGGGAGACGCGCCCTCACCCTCCTCGGAAGGCTTCACCTCCAGAGACTCGTACCCGACCAGGCTGCAGCGGAGAGGGATGGAGACAAGGAGGGGGGTAGGGTGAGAAAGAGAGAGAAAGAGAGAGAAAGGGGGGGAGGGGGGGAAGAAGAAGAGAGAAAATGCAGGGGGGCGGGGGGAAGGAGGGCAGGAGAGGGGGAGTGGTGGGGGAGTGGAAGGGGAGGAGAGCGGGAGAGGGAGGGAGGGGGAGAGTGGAGGGGGAGGGCAGCGGGGGAGGGAGGAAGAAGGAGAGGGAGGGAGAGGCCCGGTCCGCCTGCCGCCCCCTTCCCACGTCCTCCCCCCGCCCTCCCCCTCTGCTCACCGACCCCGCCCTTCCCACGTCCTCCCTCCGCCCTCCCCCTTCGCTCACCGACCCCGCCCTTCCCACCGACCCCGACCTCGCCCGCTCGTCCCCCCCCCCTCCCTCCCCCCCCTCAATTCCGCGTCTCCCCCCCCGACCGCCACGCGCCCGCGCTCCCCGTCCGCGGTAGCGCGCGCGTCCCTCGGGGCGTGTCGCCACCGCGTGCGAACGCACAAACGCGATCGAGGATAGCGCGCCCCTCCGTCGTCCCGCGCGCTGCGCCCGCGTCCGCGCGCCGCGAGGCCGCTGGCAACCCCCCCCCCTCCGTAGGCAGCGCGCGGTCAGCTGCGCACGTCCTCCCCTCCACCACTTCCCCCCACCGCCGCCCCTCCCACCCTCCGAGGACCGAGCGCGACGGCTCGCGCATCCGCCTCCCGCGACCAACGCGCGCGCTCCCGCGACGCGCATGCGACGCCCGCGGGCGCCGCAGCAATGCCGCGCGCGGGAGGAAACGCGACGTCCGCGTCGCGAGGCCTCCACCGACCGCCCGGGGATTCGAACGCGCCTGGAGACGGTCTGCGAGGCGTAGTTCCACACGGACATGGCCGCGCCGAACAGGCCGTATCCAGCGCCGGCGGCCTGCTGCTCTTCGGCATTCTGGTCCGCCATGGTCGCGAATCAAAGGTGATGGACAACCAAAGCCCAAGGGGTCGCGCCAACGGCGATCTGAGCTCGCTCGCGACAGCCGCGGACGCGACCACGGCAGGGGGCGCCCGGCGCGTCGGCGTTGGCGGGAAGCCGCGGCGGCGCGCCCGGCGCCCGGCCTCCCGCTCCCCGCCCCGCCCGCTCTCCGCCCCTCGCCAGTCGGGCTTCTAGACTCGCCGCGAACCGCGGGCGCCAAGGCCGGTCTCGCGGCTCGCGTCTGCGCCTCTGATTGAATCGCGACCCATCCCCGGTCAGACGCGCAGCGCTCCGCTCTCCGTCGCGATGGTGCGTCTCGCGGCCTCTCGCCGCGCCGACGGCGCGGCGCCCGCCGGCCGCGCGCGCGAGCGGAAAAAAAAAAGAGAGCGAGGGGGCGGAGCGGGGGAGGGCGGCGCAGGGCGACGGGCGCGCTGCGCAAAGCCGCGCGAGGCGCCACGCGGCGCTCTCGCGCCGATCGCGCGGCGGAATCGGCGATCGCGCGCGTGGACGCATTGGATCGCGCGGCGTGCGCGGCGAGACGCGCGGCGGGGGGGGTCTCGGGGCAGGCCAGATCGCGGCGGCTGAGGGGGAGAGCGAGGGAGGGCGGGCGGGTGGGGGAGGGGCGACGCCGGAAAAGGGGACGGCCGCGAAAGGCGCGTGGCACGTGGGCTGCCCGAGCGAGCGATCGCCCGACGCCCTCGGCGTTCCGCCCGCCCATCCGATCGTTCGCAGGCCAAGTTTGGCGAGGGCGACGCCCGGTGGTTGGTCAAGGACCTGGGCGAGTCTGGCCGCAACGTGGGCAACTGGCACTGGGTCGAGACGGATGCGCTGCCGTGGGCGAAGAAGCGCCTCCAGGAGCTGCTGCTGGGCCTGCCTCTCGGACCCAAGGAGGACCCTGAGAGCATCTCGGTGACGGACGTGGCGAGCGTGACCGGCGACTGCGTGGTGAACAACCGCAAGGGCAAGGTGATCGCCGCGTACGAGCTGGATGTGATCGCCAAGTGGGCGCTGAAGAACGACGCGTCCATCAAGGGCGAGCTGCGGCTCCCGTACGTGAGCGAGGAGAACGCAGACGAGGACCCCGAGATCAAGGTCTCGCTGGCCGGAGGCGTCTCGGGCCGCCCGGCGGACCAGGCGCGCGCCACGGTCGTCGACGCGCGCCCCCGCGTCTGGGCCAAGATGCGTGTCTTCGTCGACGAGCTCATCAAGGGCGGGCCGCGCAACCCCAACGCCGGAGGCGCCAAGGCCGCCGAACCGGCCCAGGACACGTCCATCGACCGCGAGAAGAGTGGTCTCGTCGAGGCGTCCCCCAAGCGGGACGACGACGACGTCTCGACCGCCCCCGCCGCCTCTGCGCCCGGCGCGCCGACCAAGGGTAGGACGCTGGAGCTGTCGGAGCGCTTTTATGCCGGAGCCAAGGAGCTGTACGACTGCTTCACGGACGAGCGGCGCGTAAGCGCCTACACGGGCGCGCCCGCGCGCGTCGAGGCGCGCCCCGGCGGGCAGCTGTCGCTCTTTGGCGGGAGCGTGACCGGCACGTTCGTCTCGTTGACCCCGCCCGCGGACGGCCGCGCGGAGCTCGTGCTGACGTGGCGCTTTTCGAGCTGGGCCGACGGCGACGTCTCGAGGGTGACGCTCGCCTTTCACGAGGCCACGCGCGGGGACGTCAAGGTTTCGCTCACGCAGCAGGGCATCCCCGACGAGGACCGCTTCGGACAGCACGACGTCCTCAACCTCACCCGCGCGGGCTGGCGCGAGCAGATCTTCGGGAGGATCCGCAGGGTCTTCGGATACGGCGTCTGAGAAACAAAGGAGCGAGAGAGCGACAGCGGGAGACGCGACGCGGAGGGAGGAGCGGGGGCACAGCGGGAGACACGCGAGCGAGACCGTCCCTCTCCCGACCCTGCCGCCTTGGGTCTCCCGTTTCTTCCCCCTCCCCCCCGTCGCACTCCCGCCCCTCTCGCCCCTACCTCGGGACTGGATCTGGCGCTGGGCTCGGGCGGAACTGTAACAAAATGAGAGCGGCCGGCGGACGGATCGGGTGCGTTGGGAGGTGGAAACCAAAGGGGCAGCTCGCATCGCGGCGAGGGCAAGGGAGGGGAGAGGAAGGGGTCAACGGCTGCGGGGGGCGCAGGGGAAAGCGAACGGGCGGCTCGATCGCGGGGAAGGATGCGGGGAGCGAGCGGGTGGCTCGATCGTAGGGGAGGGTGCGGGGAGTGAGCTGGCGGCGCGGCGATGGAGAACCCTGCGGGCGCCCGCGCATCCGCATCCGCGTGAACACCCCGTCGAGACCATAGTCGCATCTCCCTCCCCGCCGCCGGCCGGAGCGGACGGGTACCGAAAAAAAGAGGGAAAAGTGCGCGAGGGGACGAGCAAAGACGTCGCGCGCCCGAAAAGGGGACGGCGCTTGGAGGGGCCGGGGGCGCGGGTAAAACGTGGGGTCAGGGGGAAATAGGTCAAAGGTGGCGGGCAAACGAATCGATCGTGTGGCGTAAGGGGGCAAACCAACTGGAGCGAAAAGGTGCGCGACGTCATTCGGAACGAGAACGGAAACGGTGCAAGGGACCCGAGAAGGGGGCGAGAGAAAGCAGGGGAGGGCGCAAGGCCGCGGCAAGGCACAGAAGGCGTTCTGGGGCTCGAAGCAAGCCATTCGGGGTGCGTCCAGGCGCCCGAAGCGTCTGGGGGCGGGGGAGGGGGGGGGGGGGGCGACGCGGGGACGCGATGGGGCAAAGGGGGGCGCAAGGAGCACGCCACAGAGGCACGCAGAGGCGTTCGGGGCATCGAGAGGAGAAGCGGGTGCAGTGAGAATGCCGCGTCGCGCGCCTCCTGCGCCCCCTGCCCGCGTCGCTCCTTCTCGACCTCGTGTCCCTCGCACCAACGAGCTCACACCTCGCACCGCCACCCTCCACGCCCCCTCAGCGGCGTCCTGCCACGTTACGCCCGCCCCAGTACCAGCCCCGAGGATCTCGAGCCGATCGACTCGCGGCGGCTGCGAGGAGAGGACAGTTGACCGGCCGAAGAGGTGCCGGTGACGGACGCGCGCCGAGATCGGGGCGCACTGGCGCCCTCCGAAGCGAGCAGCGCTTCCCCGACCACCTCGGGCGGCGGCTCGTGGAAGCCCGGCTCCCCGCGCCTCGAGGCAACCTCGAGAGCGCCCCCGAAGCCGTCGTTCCGCAGCGACACGGCGCCCGCGGTCTTCAGACGCATCACCTCCGAGAGCTCCTCGGCGCCGGTGCGGTAGAGCATGCCCGGGCCCGGGTTGACGGTCTCGTACACCCTGGCCACCAGCGTCCTGTACGCGACCGGCTGCCGGCGGCCGGCGCGGTCGCGCTTGGCGAGGCGCTCGACCAGCGCGAAGACGACGTTCGCGGCGGCCGTGAACCGCCGCGCCATCCAGGACGCGCCTGCGGGCGTGCCCTGGCTGGGCGTCTCGAATGCCAGCTGGTCAGGTGAGGGACCCAAAAAACCCGACAGCGGCGTGTGCGAGCCCAGGCCGGAGAGCGGCGTCGGGTTTGCAGAGGACGCGGGCAGCGACCCCGGCGAGGGACCCAGCGTGGACGAGAGCCCGGGAGCCTGCAGCTGCTGCGTCGAGCCGGGGCGCGAGGCGCCGCCCCAACCGTCCCCGCCCAGCTCGGACGCGAACGCGTCGCGGGCCGGCAGCGCGGCAGTGCCGCCCGCGAGGCGCAGCTGCTCGGGTGTCGACGCAGGAACGCTCCCCACGGGCGTCGTGCTGGCCAGCGCGGTCGCGCGCGCCGCGCCGGGCGCCGACGTCGAGGCAGCCCGTTCCCGCCTGCGACGCTCGAGGGCTCGGCGCGCGGCCGCGTCCGCCCGATCGCGCGCGCGCTCCAGCAGGTCGCCGAGCGGCCCTGTCGTCGAGGCGGAAATGAGCAGGTGCGACGAAGCTGCGGGGCGCGACGACCACGCAGCGCCCGTGGCAGCCCCCTCCTCGCCGGTGGCAGCGCCGGTCCCGTCCTCCTGGCTCCACTCCTCCCCGGCGGCGCGGCGGACGGCCCGGCGCACCAAGCCGAGCATCTCGCGCCGCTCAGGCCAGGCCGCTCGCGCACCGTCCTCCGCTCCGTCGTCAAGCACCGTGATCGCGTCCTCCTTGGCGCGAAAGTGCGGCCGGGCGGACGGCGGCCGCGCGGCGCGGCGCGCGGGGCGCGAGGCCGGGGCGCCATCCAAAGACGAGGCGGGGACCGAGCCGGTCGAGGCGGCCGCACCCTCGCCGGGCGTGACGTCGGCGGTCAGTTCTGCCACGGCGACGCGGTGGGGCATGCCAGCCAGCGACCCTTCGGCGGGAGCCTCGACGCCGTTCTCGGGCGAGGCGACCAGCTCGGCGGCATCCAGGCCGCCAGCCGCGCGCTGGCGCTCCTGCTCCTCCTCGTCAAACGTCTGCAGCCACTCCTCGCCGAGGTGGATGTCGTCAAAGGTCGACTCGAGCAGCGCCCCCCCCGCGGTAGCGTCGAGCGGGCTCTGCCCGGGCGTGCCCGAGAGGCTGCCGCGGTCCTGCCCGCCGGCGCCGCTGCCAGGCATCGAGCCACTCCCGGGCGGCAGCAGCGAGGCGGGCCCGCCCGAGCCGAGGCCCTTGCCCGAGCCCTGGCTGAGCTCGGACCAGCCGCCGGCCGAGGTGGGGGTCAGCGTAGCCGCGTACGCGGCCGACGAGGCCGCGCGCCGCAGCACCTCGGGCGCCGCCGAGGCCACCTCGTCTAGGTTGACCCCGCCCAGCTCCGAGCCCAGACCCGAGACCGAGGGCGTCGCGAGGCCAGAGGGAAAGCGCAGAAACTCCGAGTCGTCGTGCTCCGCATCAGAAGCGACGCTCTCGACCGAGGCGGACGAGGCCGGCGACCGCGGGGACCTCAGCCCGGACGCCGCGCCGAGCTCGCCGGGCAGGAGGCCGTCGGGGGCCAGGTCGAGGACGTCGACGTCGCCCAGCAGGCCCTCTGCGCGCGCGCCGCGGCGCGACCAGGAGGCCAGCAGCGCCCCCGGAGACTCGTCGTCGACGGCGAACAGCGCGGGAGGCACGCGCGGAGCTGGCGCCAGCGTCACGTCCGCCTCGCGCGCGAGCGCGCCGCCGGCGGCCTCGGTCCCGCCCAGCAGCCCGCCGGCCGCCGCACCTGCCGCGGCCGCAGAGCCGGGCGCAGGGGCGGCCGACTCGGATGCCGCGGCCGAGACGGCACGCACGACGTCGTACTGAAAGTAGCGTGCCTTCCAGTGGTAGATGCGCACGATGCCCAGCATCAGGTGCGAAGTCAGCCGAAGCGCCATCGGCGGCGACGGGGACAGCACTAGGTCTGCAGAGAGGAGAGGCGGGAGAGGCGGGGGTGAAAGGGCGCTCCGAGGGGGTGAGCGGGCGGGCGGGCGCCCGGCGTCGGAGAGGGGGGGGGGGGGACGAATTCACCCCAGCAGCGACCGAGAAAGGCGTCAGATCGCGAAACCGCGCGTCGGCATGCATATGCACATTTCATGCCGGCGGGAGGGTGCGCAAGGGGGCACGTGTTTTTTCTCCCCGGTCGGTCAGGAAGTCGGCCCGCGCATTCAAACGCCTGCCCGCGCCGTCGGCCCGCGTCGCGCCCACTCCGCGCCCACCCACCATCCCCTTTCGGCTTTCCGCCAGACGCCCCGAAAGTGCGCTTTCCAAACCCATCCTCAACGCGACGCCCCGTTCCGCTTCGAGCCGCGTCGCGCCTCGACGTCCTGTTGCCCCGCGCCGGTGCGGCCCCGCTCCGCGCGCGGCGGTCCGCGCGCCCACCGCGCGGCGGCCCCGGTCCGTCCCCCGTCCCTCCGCCACTTCCTGATCGCGTCGCGCACCTACGGACGAGCTGATGTCTGCATCGAGGACCTGCTGCTTTCTGAGGTGTTTATCGATGTGCGCCGCGATCCACGCGAGGCCCAGCGCGCCCTTGGGGGAAAGGATTTGGGCCGAGTAGAACATGACGCCTCGCCGCCCGCGCGCGCGCCGGGCGAGTCGCGGGGCGTCGGGCCGGTGGAGGGGCGCTCGCGCGGAGACGTCGCGTCGCGGATCGCGATCGCAGTTTCCGGACGAAGACGACGCGCGCGACCCAAAGCGCCCGTCTCGTCTCGAGCGCGCGCGCGCGGGACGCGGCGACCCAGTCGGCGAGGGGGCGAGGCGGGGGAGGGAGGGGGGGGGGGGGGAGGGCGGT